>CAJNSZ010000027.1:172196-393294 GCA_905329745.1 Rotaria sp. Silwood2
TCAACATTTGACGCAAACGTTTCTATATTAAATTAACAAAATGTTATAATTAATCTTAACTAATAAATTTAACATTAATTAGTAATAATTAATAGTTTTCAAAAAATACTTTTCATCGAAATGTAGCCCATTTAATTCTGCATCGAATGTTATATAAAAGAACTTTCGAGAATTATTTAATAACGATAAAGTATTAAAAGATTCAACATGGTTTAAACGTGCCTTAAACTTTTGATCACATGGAGAAAAAAGATTTCTTTCATAAAAATATGAAAAAACTATCCTTCAGAAATCTAAGCATATGAGTCTTATAGCCCATTCTGAGAGCTATCGAAATCACTATTTGGATGTCATTATCGAGTGATCTTTCATAAAAAAAATTGAAAAACAAAAAGTGCCTTAAACTTTTGATTCCCACTTTATATATATATACATTTTCTTATATTTTATTGATTACTAAAATCCTCGTTGGAAGTATGATAGCATTAGTCTTAATAAGAAAGTAATATATGCATATATTTATGACTTTACGATTGGAGAGTTAAAGCACTGTTTCTATTCAGATTTTCTCTTCTGGAGAAGCAATTTAAAACTCCGGGAGAGCTAATGTGATTTTTAGAAGGGCACCGCTTCGTCGATTCTCATATCTGATAAAACACTACGTGTTTAAGAAAAAAAAACAAGAAGAATTATTATTTTATTGAATTTTATAGCTCGTGATGGTAGTCGACTTTTACAAAAATTATCAAGTGAACAACGTAAATCAATAATTAACAAAATTGCATCAAATTTAAATGAATATTCAAAAGATATTCTTCAAGCTAATAAACATGATTTAGAAGAGGCAACAAAAGGAGGTACGATAAAAATCTCATATTTGATAACTACAAAAAATTGTTTACTTAAAGGTCTTAAATCATCATTAATTGGACGACTTGGTTTATCAGAAAAGAAATTACAAACATTATCACTTGGTCTTCAACAAATAGCTGAAAAAGCTGATGTACTTGGTTTGTTCAATGATTGTTTTTTAATTATTATTTTGCTTTTTTTGTTTTATTAAAATTCTTTAGGACAAGTTGTTCGTCGAACACGTCTTGCTGATGGTTTAATATTAAAACAAATTACAACACCAATTGGTGTTCTTCTTGTTATATTTGAATCGCGTCCAGATAGTTTACCACAAATAGCTGCTCTATCAATATGTTCTGGTAATGGTCTTCTATTAAAAGGTGGTTCAGAAGCCAAATATTCAAATGAAATTTTAACACAAATAATACAAGATGCACTTGAACCGTATGTTCCACGTGAAACAGTCGCTCTAGTAAATATTATTTTCCTAGGGTATTTTTTGTTTTTTTTTCTCGAAGTATTTGTTTTTATTTTAGATTAATACACGTGAACAAGTGTCAGACCTTCTTCAATTAGGAAAATATATTGATCTTGTTATTCCACGTGGTTCCAATGAACTGGTTCGTTCAGTACAAAAACAAAGTGTACATATACCTGTATTAGGTCATGCTGAAGGTATTTGCCATGTATATGTTGATAAAGATGCAAATTTAGATATGGCTTTACGTATTGGTAAGATTTTTTTTATTTGAAATATATTTTTTTCTAATTTCATTTTTTGATGTTCTTTAGTACGAGATTCTAAATGTGATTATCCAAGTGCTTGTAATGCTATGGAAACATTACTTATTCATAAAGATATTATTCGAACACCATTTTTTGAATCATTAATTGATTTATTACGTGTGGAAAAGGTCGGTTAGTTCGGTCTAAGTAGTCTTTTTTATTCCTTATTCCATCATTAGATGAGGAGAAAAAGAATTATAAAATTCTTTGAGGGCAAATATTATATATATATATATAGAAATATATTTCCTTAGGTTTTAATAAGGTAAAAAAATACTCATATATTTCATTTATTATAATGAAATGAAAGAAAAGAATTTTCTTATCAAGAAACAAACTGCTTAAAACAGATTGTGATCATATTAATGTTTATGACAGATATAAAATGGGCTCAATCTTTTTTTATCATAGGTTAAAGTCTATTCAGGTCCACGTTTATCCGGAATGATTCCATTTCCACCACCATCAGCAACATCATTACGTGTTGAATATGGTGACTTACAATGTGCTATTGAAGTTGTTGATAATGTTCAAGATGCTATTGAACATATTAATAAATTTAGTTCAAATCATACGGATTCAATTGTGACAGAAAATCGTATGTATTTTATTTTTTACACAGACAAAAAAATCATATATATTTGTTATTGTTTATAGAAAATACAGCCAATGATTTTCTTAGTAATGTTGATAGTGCATGTGTTTTTCATAATGTTAGTACACGTTTTTCAGATGGTTATCGATTTGGTTTAGGTAAAAACACAAGAAATGATTTCTTATAAATGAAAGACGAAATTTAATATTTAATAGGTGCTGAAGTTGGTATAAGTACAGGACGTATACATGCTCGTGGTCCTGTTGGTATTGAAGGTTTATTAACCACAAAATGGATAGTGGAAGGTCACGGTGATATAGTTGCAGATTTTAGTGAAGCTCGAAAAAAATTTGTTCATGAACCATTAGAATCAATTGAGAATAATGATAAAATTTATGCACAACAACAACAACAGCAAAAATAAATTGATAATTGTTTGCTTTTGTTTTTGTACCTAATATTTTATTTGTACACTACCACTACTACCATTTTGTCGAAAACAACATTTTAATATTCGTCTTAATGCATAACGAAAATCATTATTTGAAAAAAAATAAAGAAATGGATTAATAAATGTATTTGCATATGTTAACCATAAAGTTTTTCGTAATAAACTATTTGATACATATTTAACGCCAAAAAATCTTTGTACAGGCCATAGAATTGTAAATGGTAACCACGAAACAAGAAAAACAAATATAAGTACACCAAGTGTACGTGCTACACGACGTTGTTTAGCTAAACGCATTTTTTGTTGTTGTTGGCGTCGTGCAACACTTATTTGTCGTTGTAATAATGAATCAGTTGTTGATATAGCACGTCTATATGTTGAATTACGTGAACGATGAAATGGATTATTATTTGCACCTGCTGTTGATGACCAAGCTGATGTATAAAAAACTTTTTTATTTGTACGTGCTTGAGAATTTTCACGATATTCTTTAAATGAACCTTTATTTATACCAGCTGAATCCCGTGTACGTCCAAGCCATACAATAGCATGAACAGCACGACGAAATTTATGTTTTGTACGCATAGGTATATCAGAATTCGTTTGTAATATATCTTGTTGTTGTTGTTGCTGTTGTTGTTGTGTTAAACGATATTTATTTGTTTCCATTGTTGAAAGACTTTTTATTGAACGAATAGTTGTATAATTATTTGTTATACGTGGATGATGATGATGAATATAATTTATATTATTTATACTTCCCATTGTTGAACAACGTGCTGTTTGTTGATGAAAATTTGATGTACTACTTGCTGTTGATACAGGTCCACGTCCTCCACCTGTTTCATTGCCCGTACCTGTTAATGGATCAAATACAATTGTTTGTGACGTACGTCGTCCATTATTAAGTTTAACTTCTGTTAACCAAACTAATAATTTACTCATTTGACCATGTAATACATGAAAAATTTTTATATATAATACAATCATACCAATCATTGGTAAGAAAAAAAGTAATATTGTTGCTATTAAAACATAAATAGCACGTGCTTGTAAATAACAACCTTTTTCAGGTAAAACAATTGGTGAATATTCAAGTATATAACTATGTGCAACAACACCTAAAAATATACACAAAAATAAAATAGATTTATTATTATTTTCATTAATTAAATATATATATATATATACCTGGTATCCAAACCATTGCTGGTATTAACCATGTTAAAATAATTAATGAAAAAGCTCGTCGTACTGTACGTCGTTTTCGATCCATTTTAGATTCAATTAAATATAAATAACGATCTAATGCTATAGCAGACATTGTTAAAAAAGAAACAGTACAAAATAATAATGTACAACATAACCAAATATTGCATAAACGTTCACCAAAATACCATTCGCCATATATTTCCCAAAGCGATATGAATGGTATAACAGTTGTACCAACAAAAAAATCAGCCACAGCTAAATTAATTATTAAATAATTGCTAACCTTAATTAAAAATGAATATGTTGTTAAAGAAGAAAATTAATTATTTAAATAAACATACACTTTTTAATCGTGGTTCAACACATATAGCAATAACAATAATAATATTACCGAGAACAGTTATAATAGTTAATGCCGCAAAACCAACAAGACGTGCAATCATGTTTTTTTTCTGTTGTTTGTATTTACAAAGGAAACGAAAAAATTTTTCAGTTAGATATGTTACTTAACTTAATTCACTATCCATCAAATGATTTGTCATTAAAAGCAAAGCCATTCTTAGTTTCATCTTTACTCTCACTTTCTTGTCTTTTTTCTTCTCTCTCTATAGGGTTTCATAGTTTGTCTTTCTCTCTCTCTCTCTCATATATATATATATGAAGACGAATCAAATGACAAGAAAACCTCTACGGCATTAAGCTGGCAGTGCTTTCTGAATCCTTATATGCTTATATGAGCGTGTGTTCATGTATTTAGCTTTAAAAAAAAGAATAGAACAAAAAAAAATATTGTTGTGAGCAAAAGAAAAATTACACATTCTTTTCCCTTCAACTTTGATAAATATAATTCAAATAATGATAAAATTGTGTAGACGTATATTTGAATGCTAAGCAGATTTAAATGAGACAATTAAAATTTATTGCAACCTTGTAAGAAATGATTATTTTACTCAATAAATGAATAAATAAGTATTTACATATTGTGTTATGAACATTTGTGGAAATTTATTATCTATCAAACACCAATTTCTCATTCTTTTATTTTCTGTCAAGTAAATATAAGGGAAAAAGAGACGACTCATCATAATTTCACTCCATCATTATAATTTTAATTTAACTATAGATAAAACTTTTTTCTTCACAAAAAAAAACATCACTATTAAAAATATAATACTTACATATGAGCATGAAGTAAAGTGCAGATGAAATCTTTCATTCACTAGAAGAAGCGTGCTAACCTTGTTCTCTTAACATCATATAACGTTTGTGAAAAAGAATAGATCTTATGAATCGATCATACATCACTTCGACGACATGCAAATCTTGACTTATATATCTTATCAATAGAAAAAATAAGTCGTCTTATTTTAGAATCAAAGCATAGAATGATCATTATAAGCAATATGAATACATCGGACAAGAAAATATGACTATCGACATGCACGATGATTTAATTTAATTTTATATAGTTTTTTTTTTTTTTATCGGCGTTTGTCGTGGATGAATAACAACAAGAAGCAGCATGTTAATACATAGACATATATAGACATCGATGCTGTTGTGAGAATTCAGTAGTTCGATTAGAGACCGATCTTGACGTGCATGGAAATGGTCTCGACTAGTTGTTTCCTTTTTTATTTTTCGATGATGACAGCGATCATCGTTTAAGTTCCGGTTCGCATTTCCGACTGCACCAATTCAAATGAAACGTGAACGACAAAAAACAACTCTATCTTATTTTGTAATATTCTATTTGTAGGAAATTATCTAAAATAAACTATGGATTTATTTGAAAAATATTTTTATTATATTTATCTAAATTAGAAAATATTTATTTATAAAAGACTAAAAAGATTTATTTTATTTTTCATTAAGCTTAAAAAATTGAATTATATATTAGACATGTAAAAATAATTTGTATAGCTACAGTTAGTTCAAAATTGTTTTTTCCTTTTTCTCTTTAGGAAAGAAGTTTTGCAAATGAATGAGAACTATTATTCGATCTTTATCATTATATTATATATGCAGTATTATATTATCTTTTCTTTCATGTTTTCTTTTGTTCATCTCTTTGATTTTAATCATGTTTTATAATTAACCTATTGATGAATCTGAATTTGAAATGTTCTATAATGCACCAAAAGAAAAAGAGATGAATCTATTTGATGTTTCTTATTTCAATGTCGTATTATCAAGATTATAATACATTCACTGAATACGTTCTTTTTGCATCGAGGCACATTCATTCAATTTTTTTTATTATTATTGTCTAAATAAAGACACAACACTATAATGAAACTTGTAGACAGAGAGCGCACGACGGTCTCAAGACGGAACAAGTGTTTAAGAAAATGTCTCATAGGATTGGTAAATTATTTTAAAAAAATCGTGGTAGTTTTACTGAGTAATCACAAAAATAATGATTAATTATTGGGAGGATGTACACGCCTCTTCTTTTGTGGACCCTGCTTCTAGATAACTTAATTCAATTTCAAAATAGTAACATGTGACTAGTTTTTACGGATAATATTTAAGCTTTTTAATTAATATATTGTTTTCATTTTTAGTTCAACTCTGAATCAATTAGTAATGATCTGTAATTATTATTATTATCATTCAATAGATGTGTATTTCTAGTGATTATCTATTATTTGTATTTTTTTTTAAATTCAGCATAGTTAGTTGATTTATTAAGTCGAACACCTGTTCTATTGGCTTGCTCAACAAGTTGACATAGCAAATTTTATTTGTAGTTTAAAAAAAATTAATTTAGCTATTACCTGTTTTTTTTTAAGTGAAAGTTTCAACATGAAGACTAAACATAACAAGGAATTATGATTGATCGGAACGTATTACTGATCTATCTATTATGTTTTACAGTTTGATTCATCATCATGATATCCTGTATTTTATTTTGTCAAATGTTCTGAGAAATATAGTTGACAATGTATTGTGATGATGTCATGTTTGCTAGTTATAGAAGCTAACCTATGATCAAGGCCTATCAGGCATAAGTAAATCATTAATGAGTACCCTTGATTATATCAAATTACTAATAATTAACATACTGATTTTTATTCTTGACCAAAAATATAAATAGAATTGGTTTATGATAAGAAAAGAAAGTGTTTAATTACTTAATTTTAGAGATGGCCTACTATGAATATGATCCTGTGGGAAATTTATCTTATTAACAAAAAAACAAGTATCTCAAATCATTATATAGAGATATCTGATATATAATAGCTAATGAAAATGACAGTGAACACCTGCCTGTCATGACAAATATACACTGTTATTATGTGATTTTAGGAAATACAATGTTTTGATATTAATTCACTATAAAACCTCAAGTTCATGTCACTTCATTGTTTGTAACTTATGATTATCCTTGATGTGAAAATGGATATGTTTACACTCAAACCTATCTGCTATTTTGATTTATCTACTTCGGAAATTTATTAATGATCTAAAATCTCAACTACAAAAAATATACTGTATAATTAATAAAAACTTTCTCGTTCAGCTTTGATTGCAAAGATTAAACATAGAACCATAAAAATTAGCGCACTTTTGCTTAAAATAACATATTGAATAGTCATTATGAAATAAGAGGTGTTGAACGTCTACAAGGATCAAAATTCGATGATAAAACTTTTGCTGTTTAAACAAAATTTAAATTTGCAACAATTATAGTGCAGTAATTATTAGATCAGTTTTTCTAATAGGAATTCTACATATTGCATCTACAAATAATGTATATATATTTATACACTTCATTTTCATCAGCAAAATGTGTTACAGTGTAAAAAAATCTTCTGAAAAGTTGAAAAAACAAAAAAAAAAATTAAAATTCATATTTTTTCTTTAATGAAACCAAAGTCTCCATGTAGATTTGTACGTCGTAGTATGCGTGACGTCGCATGTAACCAGTGTCACTTATATAGTATCGTACAAGTACTGAACGTTACATGCATACCGTACCATAGCATGTACAAAATGTACGTACGGTCTGTAACAGATCTTTCTATTAGTCGATTGTCATCCTACAATCTACGTGCTATTTGCATCTGCGTTTTGAATAAGCTGTAGAGAGTGATTTACCTTCTAGTACAAGATTATTTGAATTTTTAAAAACGTTAAAACACAAAAAAAAAAAACATAGGTTCAAATCGAAAAATTTAGAATTTATTTAATCGAAAACACTGAAAAGATAAATACGTGTTTTTAATGATTATTGACATGTTTCTTCATGACGTAAGGACAGTTAGCAGTGAATTCGAGTATTTCTTGCTGATATTTACTCAAGGTGGAAACATGATACTTCATACTTCAACGTACTTTACCATACTTTAACATACGTTTATCTAATTCGAGGTAATTTATTTCACATCCTTTACTTTTGCTTCTTTTCAAGTTAAACTTTCTACTTACATTGCAATTATACTAATCCAATAGAACCTATGTATATAATCAGCAAATATAATATATAGTGCACTATTCAAGCTTGTGATGGGATCCTACAACAATAAGAAAATCCTGCGTAATAGTTTTTGACGATGTATTTTCTATTATTGATAACCATTAACGAAAATACAATCTTTATACGACAACCAAGCATTCCTAGTACAACAAAAACTAGGGCAAGGCAGTTATTTTTACAATAACAGTTATCAAGTAACGGGTAACTCAAAACTTCATTACCGCAATTCCTTGATAAGCGAACAGTATTTTGGGAAAGTAATGGTTTTCTATAAACTTTAATCAAAGGGAATTCTGGTTGAGAACTTCGAATTTGTAATCAGTTTCTCAAAATTCGTTACCCTAACTTCTGGGTCAGGAAGGGGTATTTCGAGGAAATAAAGATTTTTTATAAAATTTAATTAAAGATAATTGGGGTCAAAGAATCCAAATTTGTAATTGGTTTTTCAAAATTTTTCATCTTGATTTCTCTTTATAAAAACCCATTATTCTCGAGAAATAACTTTTCCATGGCGACACAGTAGGGTGATGAGTTGGGTGTATGAATGGGAATGCATTTTGTCTTTAATTGACACCTACACCACACACCCACACCCAGACATGGTTGAACCCAACTTTGATATTCTTANAGTATTCTAATTGAAGATTTTATTCATAAAACATTTTTATTGATGCATTGTGTGTTACAAATGTATTTGGTATTATTAGATTGCTGTAAACAGTAATTATCAAGAAACGCCATTTGAAAAAAGAAAGCAATTAATTGAATAATTGCGATATTATTTGATTATTACGAGATAACTAATGATTCTTTTTCTTCGTTCACATCGTCGATGTTTTATTGAATATTTCTATTTTAATACTCAATTATATTTACTCATTGTTACTATTAATATCGATTTCTCATATTAATTTTTTATTTCATACATCGTACTACACAAGTTCATTGCATACGTTTGTTTCAGTTATAGAAATATGCACGAAACTTTCTGACACCGATTCAGATTTGAACATAGGACAACAAAAATACTTATCTTAATTTTCAATCATTCAAATACATACTATTTTAGCAATTAGAATGTACGTGTGAAAGACCTTGACATATATACACATTCTCGTTGTCAACACTTATCAAGCTTCACTACTGATAGAACGTATGATGTAAAACTTTTTAAAAAAGTCGATCAAATACAAGACTAGCTTATCTGTCCTATCCGGTGTTCAAAAGAAACACACAGAAACCGCGTAGATATGAACAAGATAATTCCGTTCATCACTAGTCTAATTTCGAAGGAAAAATATTTCTCTGCAAAATCCAACAATTGAGTATTCTCTTACTTTCTCTTTATATAGAATATATCTGATTCTTCAACCATGACCAGAAAGTTCCGTGCTCATCTCTATTTGTTAATCGAAAGACTTTTATGAATTTTTGTCGACATAACATTTCATTCATTGTGTTCGTCGAAAAATTATTCTGTAATGAAAAAAAAAACAGAATCAAAGTAACTACTATAGTTTAATTATTTTTATTGTCACAAACAAGATTTTTTCTAAAGAAACTGATTAAGGATGTGAGTATTCTACTTGTTCAAATCCACATTCACATACCCTAAACAACATACAATAACACATTAGAAGAATTTCTTGAAAAAGTTATTCGATTAATTGGTATAAAAATAATATTAATTTTTTGTTTTGTTTTCCTAAACATGTTTTCTTATCTAATATCTTCTGTATGTGTACCTAATACTGTTGTCTAATAAACTTTTTTGAAAAAAAAAAAAAACATTATTTTTCATTAGTATGTTTCAAAAAATCTAATCAAATAGAATAATCCACTCTTCTGTATTCTTTGTAACCTTATTTTTTCGACAAAACGAGAATAGAAGGAAAAAAATTCGACGACACTGGACTTAATCATGAATGGATTATCGTTGTTTTTTTTTTAAAGCGAAAATGGTGATTTATTTTATGTATTAGTATTCAAAATAAAATCACCTTAATATCGTAACATCATCTTCGTGTCTAGTTGTCGCAGAATTATTATCAACAATAAAAAAATCTGTATTTATACACATATATAAGGACGAAAACAAAAAATTCTTTTTCATAGTTTTTCATCTTGTATAGATTGATTGACTGATGTTTGAGTTTGTACAGAGTTTTCATTAGTATTTGCTTGAGTGATAGAAAATACTTGCATAGGATTATTATTTAATAACGTATTCGCTCTATTAGAACTTATTGTACAACATGTTTGAGGTTCACATTCATCAGCTTTACATCGAAGTAAACAATCACCAGGAACTCTCGTTGGATTGTTTGTATCTGACGTTGTTGTTGTTTGTCGATGATCTATGTCCATATGATTGTCAAATTCATATTGTATTGTTACAGAATGTATACCAACTGAATGAAAAAAGTTTTTAACTTTATCAGCAACAGACATATAGTTTGATAAACTTTTTCGATTTAAATGTGCACTAGCAATAACTTTATCATCTGTTAAACGCCATATATGTAATTCATGTACACTATGAACTTCAGGAACATTATCTAATAATTGACGTTTTAACGTATCAATTTCAAGATGTTTTGGTATTACTTGTAATAAAATATAAGAGGTTTCTCTAAACAATGGAACAGTAGATATTGTTATGATGATAATAATAATAACTGATAGAGTTGGATCAACATAAATTGTCCAATGTTTTTTATCATCTGAAGGATTTGGAACAAATTTAATTATTAAAGCACTAATTATAACAACCACTGAACCGAGTGCATCAGCTAATACATGTAAAAATACTCCATGCATATTCATTGATCCTTTATTTTTTGGTTTACTTGTACTGCTATCACCGTTATTATTATCATCCATTTCGATAACTGTTTCTGATTGTTCATTATTTTGTTGTACACATTCAGCAATAGCCTAAATTTTAACAAAATATAATATAAAAATTCTCTATAAAATATAATTTAAATCTTACTTCTTGTAATGCTCGTGTACTATGTCTGTCAAATTTGTTAGATATTTCTTCTAATTCCGGAAAATCATTTATTTCGACATTTTCTCTTGAGTTTCTATCTGTTTGATCATTTGAATTATTCTCATGTGAATGTTCATGTAAATCATTTTCATGTGAATGTCCATGTGAATCATTCTCATGTGAATGTCCATGTGAATCATTTTCATTTGAATGTCCATGTGAACTTTTTTTATGTGAATGTCCATGAGAACTTTTTTTATGTGAATGTCCATGAGAACCACCTCCATGTGAATGTCCATGAAATCCTTGAAATAAGAAAAGACCAATAATATTAATTCCTAAACCAATTGAACCAACAATTAATAATAAATTAACTTTTTCAATTGGTTCCGGTTGAATAAAACGTTTGATAGCATCAAATACAATAGTTAAACATAATGCAAGTAGAAAAACTGTATTTATATTTGCACCAACAACTTCAGCACGTACCCATCCATATGTATTTTTAAGTGAACTACGTTTAGACATTCTAACAGCAACAATAGCAATAACTAATGATATAACATCAGATAACATATGAAATGCATCAGCAACCAATGCAACGGAATTTGTTATTTGACCAACAACAAGTTCAATAATAAAATATGTAAATGTTAATGAAAGCATTGATAATAAACGAAATGTTTTTGTTTGATAAAATGGATGTTTAGAATGATGATGAGGTTTTAAAGATGTTGTATCTTCTTTTGCCATGATTGTTTTGTTTGTTGAATAAATTACTCTATCTAAATTGAAGAATATATAGTTGTTTAGTAGGCACCCCTGAAAAATAAAGCATATCTTTCTACAGTGGGCTCTCTATTAATGAAGGTTACTATTTTTACCAATGAAAATTATTCGTTTTGATAGTTTAGAGGGGGGGGGGAGTAGGTGAAAACGTCTCTGTTTCGTAAAAGTTACCTTGTTGCATTCAGGTGAGAAGTTATATTGTGTTATGCTTGTGTATATATTCTTTTTTGTATATTGAAAAAGTGAGTTTCATCTAAAAAAAGAAATTCAATTAATTTTAATAGATACACCTTTTATTCACGGTGTAAAAGGAACTGATTTGAACTCTACGTAATAGAAATGAGACATAAATGTTAGATATGATGATGAAACATTTTTCATCGTAGATTTTTTGTTTCTATTGAAATATTATGATTCATGATAGATAACTAAAAAATATTGACGTCATAGACAGATAGAGATTTCAGTGTTTTGCTTTTTTCATTTTCTACACAAGAAAATGTCAACGCAAAAAAGATAATAAACTTTGATGTGTAAATGAAAGAAACAATGTTCTTTTCTTTTATATATTTAGTCGTTAACATTTATTTGCCAATATTTACGTCTTATCGATAGTGGACAACATTCGAATTTAAGTGCAAGTATTTACTTATGTTTGGCAGAATTATGTGCAACCTTAAAAATTTATTCGATTGCCGAATTACCATCTTTTATGCCACATATCTTACAAACGTATCAATCAGATAATGTTATCAAGTATGTAATAAAAAAAGTTTGAAAAGCATCCATTAAATATAACAAGAGATGCCCACGTTTTCTTGTTTTTTCTTTCGACCGATTATGATGGTTAGCAAAAAATTTAAAGTATTAGATAAAAATCAAAATATTTTACTATTTCTGAAGGTATGTTCGGAATGTGCCCAATTCAAATTATTTTCACTGCTTTCTACTTGACTACATCTTATTCTGAAATGTTCTTTTTTCTTTGTCAACATTTAAACTATATACCGAAGTTTCGCATGATTTCAATTTTTTCAATCCGGATCCGATCCGAGAAATAACATTCGTTTGTTTTCAACAAATCGATTACTTGAGACTGCCAACAACAACCAAAATATTAAAAATATGCAAAAAACAAGTATTTTATGTACTAAGAAATTTCACGTGTCTTTGCGTATTATTTCGAATACAAACCTATAGATTTCTTTTTAACCGTTCTTCATATGTTACATAGAGAAAAAATAGAGGACAGGAATATGTGTTATGAAAAACATAGAATCCGTCTGAAGGATCAGATTGCTGAACTCTATAATATACATCCTATACAGAAATAATACATTCTATTACTAATTTGTTTTCATAACGTAAAGACCGAGATAGTTTTCTACAAAGTGATTTAAGAACCGAAAGTCTTTTAGCGATTTTTCGAAAACAATCGAACTGATTTTCCAAGTCTGGAAACTAAAAAGTTTTGAAAACATGAGTATGTCTTTTACCAAGTGTCTGATTAGGCTTTTTGCTCATTGAAACCCGTCTAAACTTTATTTTCAGAACTTTCAAACATTCACTCATAATTCGTAACCTATGAGTTTCATACAAATTATGAACATATATTCGGAAAGAGCACAAAATTCTTATCCTAACCTAAATGCTTTACATTTTCTACTCAACTCCAGTAATTGATCGATAACTGAAGGAAAATGTTGTTCAGAAAACTTTTACACAAACCATTAGAATATATATTGATCAATAAGATGAGATACGTTCTTTTTCAATCAAATCCGATATAGTAAAATTATTTTCTTATCATTCTTTATAATTAAATAGAGTTTAATACGATTGAAAGAAAAAATCATGTAGAACTTGAAAATGTTTTATTATATTCCATATCATAAAGATCAAATTCCAATTTAGAAAAATTTAGACGCTTTTAATATTATTCTAAAATAAAAATATTCTTAGTTTAATAATAAAAAAAAAAATAAATATAATTTAAATACTTTAGAAATGAATTACTTCTTACCAGTGTTATTGCATGTTTATCAAAATTAGTTCGAACTTTATGCAATTATCTTACACCATATCTACCTGATATTATTAAACGAGTAAAATAAAAATAATAATTTTCAAAAAATTTTTATTATTTATTTATTTTTTTTTGTCTTTTAATTAAAGACATGTACTTTATTAACACATCCATCATCAACAAATGATCAACGTTTACGAACAATGTGGTCTCATATAGCATTACATGTTCCACATCGTCTTTTATTTCCAATATTATATGATGTTATTGATAAAAATGAATTTCAATTAAATGATCTTGAACCATTAATGACATTATTAAAACAATCATTATCTATAGCAACATTAGATGATTTAAGTAATAATTATACATTACTTAAACAATTATTTCTTAAATTATTTACATTACGTAACATACATACGAAAAAAATGCAACCTAATAAAATGAATATATATGAAGATTATATATTTGATTGTTTTTCGGAACTTGTTATGCGTTTATCAGAAGAAACATTTCGACCATTATTTTATACAATTTATGAATGGGCAGTTTATAATGAACCACCATCAGAATATACATTAACATTTTATCGTTTAACATTTATGTAAGAAATTTTATTTCTATTTAAAAATAATATTTTTTTTTTTTGTTTGTTAAAAATATAGACTTTCAAAAAAATTAAAAGGTTTATTTACATTATTTGCTGGTCATATAATTCAACATGCATCAAGTATTCTTAATCAATTAAATTCATCAAAAACTGAAGAAATATCAAATGAATTTAAAATAAATTTTCGTAAAAAATATGCTGAAGAAAATAAAATTGAATTAATTAATGGAAAATTAGGTACAATATCAAATTTATGTTTATTTGATAGTGTAGGATTTATAAATGATGAACGTTTTCAATCACTTATGATACCAATTGTTGATCAAGTATTTTTTTTTTTTTTTTTTTTTAATAATTATAAAAATTATTTAAATTTTTAGTTAGAAAATTTTACATCAAATGATGATTATTCTCAATGGATACAACAACATGTTTCATTATGTATTGTTAATTTAACATCAGCAACAAAAGAAGAACCATTATGGCGTCAAATACATTATCAAATTTTATTAAAAACAAGATCAAATTTATCAAAAGTTCGTTTAGCTACATTAAATGTTTTACAAGAACTTTCAAGAAAATTAGGAATGAATTATCAAAGTCTTTTACCAGAAGCTATACCATTTATGGCTGAATTAATGGAAGGTATAGAATGAAATTCAGCACTTTCGAATAAAAAAAAAAATTTAATTAATTTCTTTTTTGTCTTTTTCTTAAGATCCAAATGATGAAGTTGAAAAAACATGTCATCGTGTTATTGTTGATATGGAATCAACATTAGGTGAATCATTACAAGATTATTTCAATAATTAAAAGCAGTAATAAGAAAACATTATTGAAAAAAAAAAATTGTTTTTGTTATTGTTTGTTAATTTCTTTTTGTTTTTTGAAATAAAACAAACCTCTAACCGGTTTTGTTATGGAACACCGTTGGTAAAAAGAAAAAGAATTTTTTCATTTGATAGGAAATAAATTACGATAAGAACAATATTAAATACTTTGGAGTAAAATGAAATAAATTGACCATTTTGTTAATGAATGTTGAAGTCTATCATGCAGCGATTTTTGTGTTCTAATACATTACATTGAACAATTCCTTTTTATTACAAACCACAACCTTTCAGTTGATAATAAAATAGCATATTTTCATCTTGTTAAAAGCTTTTTTTTTTTTTCTTGGACAAAGTATTGAAGAAGAAAAATAGTTCAGTCATACAATAAAATTTATGTCATATTAAATGGGACATTTCTAGGTAAGATGTCAGAAATGTAAAATTAAAGGTCGAAGTTCTTTTTGTCTTTATATGTGGTTGGATAGAGCATGACGAGCTGATCAAGAATATGTGAACCTTCAATGTGTTCGAATGATATTTTAGGTGAGAATTTTCAGGTCTTTCAGATGACCTACTTCTTATGAAAAAGCAGGTCAGTTTTTGATAACAGATAAATTTACAATTTTTTTTTTACTCCTTTTAAATTTCTAAAACTTGTTTCAGGTTTAACTGAATTTAGAAAACTCATTTACACATAAGTGTGCTAAATTCACTTTTTCATTCTAAATCTGAAACGAACAGTTTTCAAAATATCAAGAAAGAAAAAAAGTTGGAAATTTTGTCGATTATAAAAAATTGAAAATTTTCTTCTAAGTCAGCTCGTCACACTCTATCTAAACATATATCATGAAAAAAAAAAGAACTTCTGCTTTGATTTTGCTTTTTCGGCATTTAGGTTGTAATTCGAATGATGATGACTTTATATTGAGTTATTGAATTTATTTTGTGATTCTCAAGAGTACATATCCATTCTTATTAAAAAATAAACATTTTCATGTCAATGAAATTGTGGTCAACTTTCTTAAGAATTATGAATTTGCGATGATATCTCTACTATAAAAAAAATGTACTCATAGGTAATCTATAAAGAATTATAGTGCAGTTATTTGTCATCTTTTTCTGTTTTATTAAGTCTGGTTAAGCCTATTTTGTTTACTAAAACATTCAGTATTTACTATTTTACAAAACAGTATGTGTCACTTAATAAATATCAATGGTTCGATTATGTTTTAATTCCTTACCAGAGTAAGATGACGTCAGGTGTGATATTTTCAACTGTTATCTTATCAGTTTTATTTTCCTATTGTATTCAGTTCTTGAGAAACATTTTTATTTCATAGACTAAAACAGTTCGTTAAGCATAACGAGACTAATGATGGGTTAATTTAATCTATAAGTTAGTAACATTATCAATCGTACATAACCATTGTGAACTTCAAAACTTATTCCATCGATAATTTTTCTTAAAACACTAAGAAAGTTATTTCTCAGATTTTATATGATTAACAGATATTATGGCAAGATCTAAAATTTGTTTGAATGTTATTGAAACACTTTATTAAATTTCCTACTTTCAAATAAGACGTCATCTTATATCAAAGGATCATGCATTAGAAGATCATATGATATGGTAGAAAAATTTTTCTATAACTCAAAGTTTTTGAGATATGCAAGCCAAGAATATGATTTCTCTTTACTGTCCAATTAAAGTTCTAACACGAAACTTATGCTTCTTGACAACAAATACATTTTGATGCACTTATTTAGCAAAAGCACTCAATAGACGCTCACTGACTAAGGCCGATGTGAGTTTTCATACCGTACATTTCTACTCTGAAGAGGAGGAGTTCAGTAATAAACAGACATATAGATGTTCGTAATAAAACAACTTGCACATCTTTTTCTATAGGTATTATCTTTTATACATGTCGTCTTTGAATCGTTTTATATTATAATCGATAGCCAATAGAGAGTACTATAGAGTACCATAACTTTATAATCCATTCGTTCATTTTTAGAAAAAATAGGGAACAAATATGTTTTTCTTGTGGGCATTGTAGAATTATTTATAACATAAAACAACATTTTCACTTGAAAATTATTGGAGTTCATCAATTTTTTTTGATGATTTCTTTTCTTTTTATTATGTTTTATAATAGATGGAATACTCCTACGAAGTTAGCAATGAAGATATCAGTCGAATATCTTTATTTATAATATGTTCGCGTACATAAACTTCTTCAATTTCTATAGGAACATATTCCAATTATTCGTTTAGATTAGCAAGAATTCTTTTTATTTGTTATTATTGTAATCAATAATCCTTTTTCAGAAACTTGTTTCATACTGAATAACTTACCTAGATCTTAATACTTTATTTCAATAATATAATATTAGACAAATATTTATATTATAAATGTGAAAAATCACCTTTTTCTATAATCGTTATTTAGTATAACTATCGATAATTCGTCTCTAAAAGAACAACTTTTATAGTTGCCACGACCGATACAAAGAAAAAGATATTTAGATAAGAAAAAAAAATCATTGAATTCTTTTTTTTTGAAACTTCAGTATTCAAATTTCAACGTTTGTAATGTGTCGAATTTTTTATCATCTAAAATCTTAAACCAAGGTCGAGCATAAGACATTATATAGAAAATGCTATTAACGAACAAATTCGATAGAGACAAGCACTTGTTGTTTTATTATTTGAATGCTTCATTTTTCTTTTGATTTATATCGTAAAAAACTTCTTT
Source organism: Rotaria sp. Silwood2 (assembly GCA_905329745.1). Classification (NCBI taxonomy): domain Eukaryota; kingdom Metazoa; phylum Rotifera; class Eurotatoria; order Philodinida; family Philodinidae; genus Rotaria; species Rotaria sp. Silwood2. Next base: position 190,588 of record CAJNSZ010000027.1, read on the forward strand.
TATCGACATGTTATATTTAATGATCATTTTATCAATTAACAAACATTTGTTTATTCGACAAGGTTGTCTAAAAAAATATTTTTATACTAAACTTGAAATTAATGTTATTCATATGAATTACTATTTTAAGTATTGTTCTAATTTGAATTTCATGTTTATAGTAATACTTCACATTTTATTTAATATCAAATACAAACATATTTCTGTATTGTTGACTCAAAGAAGAAAAAGAAAATTTTCGTTTCTTTTTCTTTTTCTTCAACTATGTGAAAATTAATAATGAAGTTTTTATTTTGTTTCATTTTCTTTTCAACTATTATACACAGAAGAAAAAGTGAGAAAAAAAAAAACTTGTATGAATGCTTTTAACTGTAACTCTCATTTTCTTTTCTTCTTCCATTATTATGGACAAGCAACGAAGAGAGAGAGAGAGAAGAAAAAAAGATGAAGATACTGCATTAAAAACCGCATGCATATACTTGAGTTGTCAAGTGTTTTACCTTTTGTCTTTGTCGTTGGAATGTAATAGAAACGAATTTTTTGTTCGTATATGTATTTGATTGAAGCAAGCAGACATAAGCATAAGAAAAAAAAAAAAAGAAAATCTTCTCTACATGTTTCAATTACGATACATAAAAAAACAAGATACACTATTGCTTGTCTCTTATTGGATACTGTTGAGAGATAAATCATAGACAAATGAGTCAGAAAAGTGCGTGCTACATTTATAGAAAACTGTGTAAGAGATTGAATCATAGAGTTTGCGTGACATTGAAAAAAAAACCGATTGTGAACTGTGCATGATAGAATTGACGACGATGAAGAATGGAACAAGAAAGAAACAGAAAGTTCAATAAACGTAATATTGTTCGACTGTTTCTCTTCGATTCTCACTTTCTTCTCCGACTTCTTTAAAATACTCATATTGTGTATAAATTTTCACCATGTCTTATAAAGAAGCCAAATGCTGAATATGTTTTTTTGATCGTACACGACAGAACACTACACATTACATATTCCTCGAAAGTCAATTTCGAGACTTTTTTCAATTAGTTGTAACAAGTAAAGAGAGGAGAGAAAAAGAAAGAGAATGAGAAAGAATGTTGTATGTATGTGTATGTTCATTTTTTTTTTGAGATGTTGTCACTGATGCACAACTAGAATGTTCGTTACAAACAAATATATGTGGTTTATTCCTTTCATTGTGTTGTAAAACAACAGTTCTTTTTCCATTTTATTATTCTCTTCTATGTACAAATGTTGTGTATATTCTCTTTCTGACATTGTTATTTGTTTTAGTACATATTGTATCGTAAATTTTTATTGATGTTTAAAATTTATATTTAAGACTAAAACACAATGAATAGCCCAACTCGATCACTTTTTTCCCCAACGGCATCTCGCACAACAGGTATTATTCCAGAAACAAGTGTCATTAGTCCACGATCAATTTCAAGTCGTAGTGAATTGGAAATTAGTATATATACACTTCAAAGTAAGCTATATTTGTTAATATTTCGTACGAACAATAAATTACATACATGTGCTTTAAAACAAAAACTCTTGTAAAACTTTTCTTTTATTATTTCGCAAAAAAAAAAAAAATAGAAAATGAAAAGAATTTTTTTTTATCATTATTCGAAAATCAGCATGTTATTATCTTAAACGATTATCGAATGGTAGTATAATATCTATTACAATTTCATTTGATATGCATGAGAATCGATTGAGTGTTCTTTGTATTTTTTTAATTATGTAAAGAAGTTTGTTGAAATAAAATCTGAGTTGATATTATATAATATGATATGTTTTTCTTTTTGCTTGATTAGATGAACAAGAACGTGTTCAAAAGAAAACTTTTACAAAATGGGTTAATATTTATTTATCATTACATGAACCACCTTATTTTATTAGTGATCTATTCGAAGATCTTAAAGATGGAACAAAACTTATTGCATTATTAGAAGTACTTTCTGGACAAACATTAGTAAGTTAGAAAAAGAAAAGAATTTTTTCAATGTATTATTTTGTGTTTTTAATTGTAGCCTATGGAACGAGGTAATAAACGAGCTCATTATATTAGTAATGTTAGTAATGCATTGAAATTTCTCGGAAGTCGAAAAGTAATTATTTGTTATATAATAAATAATTGTTGAATTTCATATTTTATTGTGATTATAGATAAAACTAGTCAATATAGGTCCAATGGATATTGTCGATGGAAAGCCAACTATTGTTTTGGGATTAATTTGGATGTTAATTCTATGTTATCAGGTAAAAAAAAAATGAATCAGAAAAATTTTACGAAACATTTTTTGTCATTAAAATAAATTAGATTTTTGGAAGATTTGAGCACGGAAAGAAATATGACGTTAAGAAAAGTACATTTTACATTTGCAGAGTTTTAATTGGATTTTTCATCTGTAAGACGTTTCAATAAGAATAGTTGTTCAGAGATGTTCGATGATCTATCTATATATATATATATCCTTTGAAATCTTGTTTGTATTGTCAAATCAATAGGAGTTGAAGAAGATTAGTTAATATAATTGAAAATTATTATTATCAATTAATACAATATAGAATAATATTATCACAATGACACGCACTGACAATATACAAATGAAATTTAATGAGGGAACTATTTGAACTTGTATCCACCGTTTGAACTCATATTGGATTCAAAAGCAGGTTTTAGTAAGTCTAGAAAAATTCTCAACGGATTTATGCCCACGGGTCTGTATAGTCGAGCTATGACCATTTTATTGAATTTATGACTTGAAACTTCGTCGATAGATAGATTTGATGGTTTTGAAAATATCCTGAAAGTTTCAGGTAAGAAAAAAATCCTTTATCAAGATATTGCATTACGAAAAACAATTGTCGTTTGCCATCAAAATCAAGTGTACATGATAATTCAATATCTCGACAAAGGAACATTCTTTTCAACTGAAAATTCAATAGAATGATCCATGGACATAACCTTTTTAGAATTTTTCTAGTTCTATGGATGCCTACTTGTACTAAAGATATCAATGATGTTTTTTGTTTTTCAGAAGAACTATTATTTTCATGAAATGCATAGCCTACTCCAAGAATGTGAAATATATTTATAATAAATAAAAGAATTTCTCAATTTATGAATAGTGCTATGTTTTTTGGATTTAAAATAATAATTAAGATTTTGGTCGATATTGGTTAATAGGGAAATGCTTTAATTGATTAATCACTTTTTAGTCGAGATTATGTGCATTATGTAGACCCTAATGAGTTCTAAGTACATGGAGAAGGATTCTGATCTTTAGTTTATTGCTGCAATGATAAGACAGTTTGACTATTTTTTTTTAACTCAATACTATGGTTCTCATCACAAATGTCAGAAAAGTTGTTTTTTTGAATTTCAATTTGAAATTTATCATAGAGACAAGTCTTAATGAAAATTAACTATGGGATAGAAACAACGAAACGATCTGAAACTTTCGCAATAAACTATTATGGATTAAGACCAGTCTATATGCAAAATTTCAAGTCAAAATTCGAAAAAAAAATCATTTTCCCTTTAGGACGATCACGATATTGAGTTGCAGAAAAATTCTTAAAATGTCGTATCACTACATCTATAAACTAAGAATTTGAACTCTTCTCAGGGTATTCATAGCTCATTAGAGTCTGTATGATGCACATGGTCCCGATTCAAAATCGGTTAATCAGTTACAGTACTTTTCCCCTTTCAAATATTCATAAATGTTCACAGTGACATTATTCGTCATAGATAATTTTATTCGAAAAAAAATTTGAATATTGCAATCGTATTTCCATAGTTGCCTTGACTAGGTACATACATGCAATTTTCTCCTTTAATTGTAAGAAATCTTTATGTTTTTTCTATTGGAACTAAAAGTTTACTAATGTCGTGTTAAACACGAAAGATTTTATTCTTGTTCGAACTGAGTTAATTTCTGTCTTCAATAATTAGAAACCAACTAAGAAATCAAAGTCTTCTTTGTTTTGAAAAAATTATAATATACAATTATGAAACCTTTTGTGAATTATTTTATTAAAATCAATAGAAAAAAAAATGTTTGACAAGATCAATCATACAACAAACAAAAACTATTCCGTTTAATAAAAACATTAAAAAGAGACCCAAATTCTAAATAATTTATAATTTTAATTCATTTACTTTTTTTGTGTTTTAAGAAAATTAATGTTTGATTAATTGTCATTTTATATATTAAGATTGAAGATTCAAATATGTTCGATGGAGATTCAAAAGATAATCGTAGTAAAGCCAAAGAAGCTTTACTTGAATGGGTTCGAAAAAAGACAAGAGGGTATGTTATTAATCATTTTTATATAACATGTTGTTTTTTTTTTGTTTCGTATGTGAATATTTTTCTATAAAAACAAATTTAGATGTTTTTCATCATCTGAACTACTTCGGTGAGCATATATATGCTAATATGCATGAACATGCCCTATCTTTCTTCTTCTTTTTGCTAAAAAACAAAATCTAAATGTTTAGAATAAATAATAATATTTATTTTTTTATTTTTTATTAGCAAAATCGATGGATTGGATGTACGAGATTTTACGTCGAGTTGGCGTGATGGTCTTGCTTTTAATGCATTAATTTATTCAATTCGACCTGAGTTAATTGATCTACATCGTGTTTCAAGAATGGAAGTTCGTGAACGATTAGACAATGCATTCAATGTTGCTGAACAACACCTTGGTGTACCACGTTTAATTGATGCTGAAGGTTTGTCTCATTTTTCTTTTTTATTATATAAATCAAATCTTCTATTAAAATAACATAAGTAGAAATTTGAAAAAAAAAAAAAAGAGAGAATAGATGCGTTTGTGAGTGAACTCATTCAATATCTTAAGAAATGAGGTGAACGAATAATGAGTAAAGTTCAAGTTTAATATTATAAAATAAACATCACATAGTTATTCTTTTGTCTTTCTTTTACAGATGTTGATGTAACCAAACCAGACGAAAAATCGATTATGACTTATATAGCTCAATTCTCTCGTCGATTCCCTGATTTGGTATGTGTCATGTGTGTTTGTTCATCTGAAAGTTTGTTTAAAAAATTCTCTCTTTTATTCTTCGTTTCAGCCTTTCGGATCGATAAACAAAGAACATGGTGAACTTCTTCGTTGGTTAGCAGACACTCGACAACGTTTGACGCACGTTATTGAAGCACCCATCATAGACATTCAAGCTGAATATAAAGTAACTACTCATTCTATGTGTGAATGTTTGCCTTCACCGTTCATATAGAGCAACAGAGAAAAAGAGAGAGAGAGAGAGAATAAGAAGTGTATACAACTAAGAGAATGGATGCCTGTATGAAGTAATAGTAAAAAAAAAAAAGTGCTACCGAATTACAAACAAACCACAATTATATCCATTAAGAAAAAAATATTTCTTCATTGACCTTAATAGGAATACGTTAAACAAGTTAAAGAATTTGTTGAAAAGCAAAAGCAATGGAAAGCATTCGAACGCAAAGAGTCCAAATCTCCACATTTTCCCGGTGAAAAATTAAAAGAATTAAAAGATCAATTTGACGACATAACTCACAGGTAGAACATTATAATTCTTTCGTTTTTTTCCTTTTTTTTGTTTTTTATTTAAACGAACAAGTTTTTTTTTTTATTCTTTATTCATATAGAATGAATCGATGGCGACACAAATTAGATACAAATCTTCCAGGGGATCTTCGTCAAATTGCTGAATGGATCTATAGAGCAGAAGATGTTTTAGCACGAGGAATTAATTTTGATTCATCTAATACAGCACCTGAAGAAAATCTTCAACGTTTTAAACAACTCAATGAAGAACATACAGTAAGAATCTTTATTCACGTTCTTTTTAAATGAAATATCTTTTTTATTTTTTTTCTAAGGCTATTTTTACGGATAAAGAAGTAGTTTCAACAAAATTTCAACGTTTAAAACGTGATCCATCTATAGTTAATCAACAAGTATCAATAGAACATTTAACAAATTTAGATGAACGTCTTAATATAATTATGAATAGTAGTGATGAACGTGGACATTATTTAGATTTCGAACAAATACATTGGAAAGTACAAATATATTTTGCTCAATTAGAACATTTAATGGAAATTTTAAATAAAAAACAAGGAAATCTTCATCAAACAGAACAATTATTTAATGAATATAAAGTATGATAAGAAGAAGAAAAAAAGAAGACAAATTTTTTTTAAAAAAATATTTATTTATTTTCTAGAGAAAAATTCATGATGAAAAAATGATTGTAACTATTGAAAATCTTTTACCGGAATTAACACGTAAAGCACAAAGTTATAGTCAATTACGAAAGAAAGGTACGAACTTTAGTTTAATTTAATAAATGAAGTTTTCCTTTTGTTATTTTTTTTTTTTGTGTTTAAATCAAAAGATGATCAAACATCGAAAGGTTTTAATGCATATTGTGAATATGTTCGTAAAACATTGAAAAGTGCAGCTCTTGATCTTAACACAAAAGAACATATGTTACAAGAAACAATAGATAATTGGAAAATTTATCTTAGTTCTTATGATCAATTCGAAAGATGGTTAACTGAAGGTGATCAAGTGCTTCTACGTTCATCAGAAGAAAAATTTGTAAGTTCAATTTCTTTCTATCCTTGAAATAAATTATGTCAATAAATGGTGCTTGAAAGAATTCATATCGAATATAAGTATTCCTGTAAATGATGAAGAAGAAGACTACAACACTTTGATATATAATAGCTTTTCTTTTTGAAATACAGTCTTCAAGAGAAAATTAACTGTATTTTCAGATTATAGGTTTATTTTGAATATGAGGAAAAGTAAAAAATCTAATTTCTAAAGTGTTTTTCTATAGACTAAAAAAATATGTGTAAGAATCACTCGTATATCTGACGAGAGAAGTGTTTCAATCATAGATCCCGATGTGGGAAGAATTGGGGCGGGCTAGTCTTCTCTCATTTTTTACGTCATGTTTGCGAAGATTTTGAGCTGTAGTCAAAAAAATGTTTGCGAAGTAGAGCCTGTTGGGTCCAATATTATTCGAATCTGGACCGTCTTAACGGACTCTGTTGCCCAGCAGACCCACTTTCCATTTCTAAAAGCTATTGAGAGCCTTGACCGAGATTTTATACTTTTACGGTAGTTTTTAAGTGAACGTTTTGGTTCCTTTAGGAACACTGTGAAAACTAATTTTCGAATTTCGACTTGAAACTTTGTATAGGGTAGAACTTTATGAATTTAGTTTCAGATCTTTTGATTTGCTTCGATCCTAATATAAGAACATTGAATCTACCGTTTATATCAACGTCTGAAACTATTCTCATTAAATTCTATTCTTCAGAAACCCTGAAAACGGTGCCTTCCTAAGACCTGCCTATACGCAAAATTTCAAGCTGTATCTCGGTAGCAATAAGCTAAGGATATTAACTGTTTTCAAGGCATTTATAGTTCATTTACTTCGACACAATACAAACAGTCTCAACTCACAAGCGATTAATCAGTTGGGAGACTTGCCTCGATCATTGAATTCTTTGAGTTTGTCGAAAACATTTATTTATTCGGTTGGACAAAGCCAAATTAGAATCTAGCCGACAGACAGAAATGTACAAACGATTTTCATAAACTCGAAAATAGATTTCAGTCACTTGATCAATATTAAATTTAATGATATAAATAAAATGGACATTTTAGGAACCAATATTATCCTATAAAACTCTATTTAATAGTTTGTAAAACCATTACAAGTTTATTTCAATTTTCAAAATTCTTGTGCTCATTCAAATAGTCTTATTTGAATTGCATGAACGTTTACTTTCAAGAGAAACCAGAAAACTTTTTATAAATATTTATGAAAAGACTTCTGACTTATTGTATTGTTTATGTCACGTACTACAAATGAATTCAACCAAAAGAAGAATAAACTACATTGTTCCATGTCACATCTAGAAAATGGTACATACCAAAGAGATCATATATGATGTCGATACCCTAAGGGTACACTCATAGATATGAAATAAATACTATTAAAAGTATTAATATCTTTGATAGCTAATTTAACGAAAAGTATTTACGTAACAGGGACTCTTTTATGAAAAGAGCTGTCTATGGTAATCTTACGCGTATTCTATTCTATTCTATAGAATTTAAAGTGTATTATTGTAGTGTTCAAATAAAAATATAACTATTGCATAAAAAGACTTTGAAGAAGTGAAATTATCGTTTTTTCTTTTGAAATTTTGTCGAATATTCGAATTTTTATAATTCTTTGTATTGATAGAATTATTTTGCAAATATAAATCATTGGACTGAAATACATGAAAACTTATGTATATCAATCGAAAGTTTAATATCTGTATGTGATGATGAAAATTCTGCAGCTTTGCAGAAGAAATTGTTATTTATTAATCGACGATGGAAAGAAATATTTGATCGAGTTCAACAATTTGAACACGGTGAATCAATTAAGAAAAAACGTGATGAATTTTATGCTGGTCGTTCGAATATATTAGATACATTAGATAAAATTGATGCCGAAATACAAGCGTATTTACCATGTACAATAAAAGCACTTAAAGATCAAGAAAATCGTCTTTATGTAAGTTAAAAATTTTTTTTTTTTTTTTTTTTCAGTTTTTTCTTTGGTTTTCTATTAGAAAGCACAATCAGGAATTGATATGCTCAATGAAAATATTCAAGCTCTTTCGAAATTAAGTCAAATAATAGCACGTGAAAGTGGTGAAATATTTGCAACAAGTGATATGAATTCGATTTTACAAACATGTTTTGATAAATTACGTCGAGTACAAGAATCTTTACCGTCAACATTAAAACGAAATAAAATTATGCTTGGACATTTACAAAAATTTGAAGATGGTCTACAAAAATGTCAACAATGGTTTAATGAAGCTAAACAATTATTTAGTCGATATTCAATTCAAGTACCAGTGAAACGTATTGAAGATTTTCTTGAACAACATAGAGTAAATATATTGATAATCTTATTATTAATTATCTTAATTATTTTATAGAATTTTTTTGCTGAAATTGGTTACTATCAATCATTACTTGAAAGCAAAGCAAAATTAATTCAAACCATGAAAAAATCTAATGAAAATTTAATTCCATTAGATTTTTCTCCAGTCGATGAACAATATCGACAATTAATTGATACATTTGATGTAATTTTAATTTAAAAAGAAAATTATTATTATTTTTTTTTTTTTCTAAAATTTTTCTTTTAGCAAATAAATCAACAAGTATCTTATTGGGAAAAAGAATTTAATCAACATTCTCAATTATGGAAAGATTTTCATCAACGTTTAAAACATCTAGAAGAATGGATAGATCAAGCACAAAATATTGCTAAAGAAAAACATGATGATTATGTCTATCTTATACGTAAACATAAAGAGTTTTTTCAAACACTTGATGATGAAATTTTACATGGTTTTATTAAATCTGGTCGTGAATTATTACATATAAGAGATAAAACAGAACAAAAAGAAATACAATTTTTAATGGATACACTTGAATCAAAATGGAAAACAATCATATGTTATGCTCCAATACGTTTATTACGTTTACAATTTGAACGTATTGAACATATTATTGTACAAGAATTAGAACAAGCTGAAAATGAACTTAATGATGAACTTAAACAATTAGAACGTCAACATGATACAACAGAAATTTTAAGACGTCATAATGAACGTTTTCAATTAAATAATTTTTGTCCAACAATGGAAATACATATGAAAGATTTACATACATATGCAAATGATATTCGTATTAAAGAACAAGAACAAACATTAGTTACTCATGATAATGAACAAATTGATCAACGTACAATTAAATTAAATAATTATTGGACACATATGCAAACTAAAATTGATAATGTTAGAAGAAAACTTCAAACTGTACCCAAAAAATGGCAAGAATTTGAAGAAAAGTAAATTTTAATATAGAAGAAAATTAACAAAAATAAAATATTCTATTCCTTTTTTTTTCTTATAGATTTCATCATGTTGAAACTTGGATGAATACTATTGAACGATCAATGACTAATACACAAAATACTGAAATACCCTTGGAACAATATAAATCACTTGTTAATAAATTTAAGGTTTGTTAAAAATTTTTTTTTAAGAGATTGTTTGACTATCATAGAATTTTCTTAAAATAATAACGGACTATAGATTCCTTTTTATCTGTTTGTCCTTGTTATGTGCTTTTCTTAGACTGACATGCCTGTAGCGATCTCTATGTTTTTTACTATGCTAATATTATGACGAGATTTAAATGGAAATAGAAGAGTGTATTAATAGAAAGATAAAGGAATCATACAAATAAAATTAGACGAAGCATTTATTAGTTTAGTATGTTGTATGTTGATAGAGAATCGATAAATTGGAAATATGAAAATTTAGAAAAAAACATCTATGTTTGATGAAGAAGGTTTTGAATAGATATGACAATAAAAATATGAAGTAGGAAAGTCTTTTTTATAACTGCATTTCTGGCCAAAACATGAAGTTTTTTACTAACAATCTTAAAAGACATAATAGACAGATGGTTTGTTCGGCATACAAAGTTTGAAATCGCGAAACATGAACTTCGGTTTTCCACGTAGCTTGAGAGAGACCACAGTTTTTTGTTGAAAAAAAAAACAAACAAAAATTTCGATATCTCAAGAATGCAGATCCAGAAAACTAAACCATTCTAGACTTTTCTATTACTCATCTAATGAATATTGTCTGGGTCGAAAAGCGATTTAACATCTAGAAAGGTTTCCTCTTTAGAATGTTACTTTTGTGGACACTAACATTCGGTTCAACTTGATACAGTTTTGCAATACTCTCCAGCAAAAAAAAAGTGGTCGCACCATCACGATGAATATGTCGGCGTTCTTTTTTTTTTTTAATATTTCATATGTTGAAAAAAGAAAAAACCTATTGTTTTAACTAAATATAATCAAGATCATAAAACTGATTTTGTATTTCTACTACTAATAAATATTTCAAAAGTTTAATTTACAAACATTTCTCGCTCATTTGCAAAAAAAAAACATATTAGAACATGCTAAGTTCGATTTATTTAATCTCGCACATACTTTATACGCTTAAAAAAAATATAATTTATGAAATTTTTGTCATTTATTAGAATGATTTTCAACAAATCGATACTATATCTGATTATACAAAATCTTTACCATTAATCTTAAATGATCTAATCGAAGAACAAGCTACTGATGAACCAACACGTTATCGTCAACGACTTGATTTACTTTTATCACGTTATAAACAATTATGTATTTCTATTGAAGAAACATCTCAATATTGTTCAGTTATAATTCCAGCTAAAATGATACATGAAAATAGTTTACAATTAAATGGATCATTAATAAATATATCGAATGTATCAATTAATTTTCGTGATGTATCTGATGTTCGAATTACATTACAAGAGCAAACACAAATTTATAATAATTTAAAAAATTTTTCACAACAAGTTAATGAACTTGTTACACGTGGAAATGAACTTATGAAATTACCCATGGTACCAAAATATGTTCAACAAGATGTACAAAATATACAAAAAATTTATAGTGATAAAATTCAATCAGCACAAGATTTATTAGAAAAACTTCAAGTAAAACAAATGAATTTTCTTATTTTAATTTCTTTTTGTTTGTTTTATTTATTATATAGCGTTTACTTGAACTTTGGGAACGTTTTGATGCGAATAAACGTCGTTACCAACAACAAACTGAACGATTAAATAATGAACTTTCACAATTAAATACTAATCGAAATTCGATTACTTCATTTCAACATGAAATTGATAATTGCAAAGTATACAAAAACAACACACACTCCTCCTATCTTCTGTTCTATTGTTTTTTTTTGTTTATTTAGCATCTTCGAAATTCTTATGCTGATTTAAAACCATTACTTGACGAAACAGGACAAGTTTTACAAACAATATCATCAAATAATTTATTACCTTACGGAAATTTACAAACACTTAAAACTGATCATGATAATATGCAAGAAGATTTATTTGAAAAATTACGAATAACTGAAGAAATTTTACAAGATTTAATATCTGATAATGATAAATGGGTACAATTTAACGATGAACTTAAACGTTTAGAAGCATTATTTAAAGATATTACTTCAATGTTTGATACAAAAATGGTTGGGGAAAGATCATTAGAAGAAAAACAACAAATGTTGGAGGTAGGAAAAAGTTTTATATTTCAAGAAGTTATTATAGAACAGTCTAATGATTGAGAAACAAAAATTGAAGTAATCTGTAGAGTAGTTTCTTCTCTACAAACTTATATATTAATAAAGGCATCAACGTTTACTTTCAAGTTATAATAATAAAAGTACAAAATTTTAGGAAAAAATTGACTGTCTAAACTATTTTTTTGGGTCTTTCGAAAGCTCATCTCATTGGTTACATCATTGTCACGGGTCGTGAGTGTGAGTGTGAGTCATGACTAAAAAGGAAAAAGCGAGACTTCATTATTCTGAAGTACAAGTGAAGTACCGTACTTCACTCGTACTGCGAAGTACTTCAGTCTCACTTATGCTCCCATGGCGTCACGGTCATTCTTTTCAGTCTATCGCGAATCGTGATCTCTTTTCTTGAGCGATATTAATTGTGACGAAATTTAGATAAAGACAAAAGTGAATAAAAATGATGAGATTGTTAGCCGAGATGAAGAAAGCTATATTTTTAATGAATTCGATTCGGTTCAATGAAATAGTAACACATGCGTGATTTTGTTTAATTTTATTTGTAATAAAATATGTACTTTTATTATGAAATTGAAGAATTTCAACTGACTATCACTCTCAATTGTAATTTGTTCGAGGAAAATTTAAAACTTTCCTGACCTTTAATTTCTCCTGTAAGATTGATGTCTGGTTGTTTTGATTTAGAAAAGATGAATAAATTATCGCAATAAGTTTAGAATATGAAATTGTTTGCATTATGGAAAAAGTAATGTAGTCAACATAGACACTAGACATTAAGGAGCTGCAGGTCCACGTTTTTGTGTACCCGAATCCGACAAAAAAACAGGACTTTGTACTCAGATCCGATCGGATCCAGATCTTTGGTTTTTCTCATCAATATCTGACACATTGTGTGTCCATGAGTAAGTGAAGGATCAAGTTTTTTTAGCTATTTATTGGCTACTCTCAGGAAAAGTCAACGTATAGATATTTTTGTTATTCACTTTTTCATGTATGGAACGACGAGTCCACAAAAAAGTGAGTTCGGGTTCGACAAAAAGGAAAACTTTGGGCTCGAGTCAAATTCGAAACGGACCCACAGCTTCCTATTGGGCGTATGACTATATTAGTGCCCGTGACTGTTCTTAATCAAGTGCCAGCTACGGTTATAGCCACGGTCATGATAGATACTATCCACAACCCATGGCTTTGACTCCTCGGAAACATTTTCAAACGAATCACAACTTTCGGTGCATTCGTTATGTAGCCCAAACCACAAAGTTTCGAATCATCTGTAATCTAAGAATACGTATTAGTCCTATATGATCAATTTCTATATGCTTAATTTCTTTTTGAATGATACCAACAAATTAAAACAAAATAATAAAAATTAATTTCGATTTTTTAGCGTATTCGTATTGAACTTTCTGGACATTTACAATCATTATCAGTCTTACATTCTGATGGTTCAAATCTTGAATCACTTCGTTCTCGGCCAAAAGATTTACGAAATGTCTTAAATCGTCTAAATCAATTACGTGCATTAGCTGAAACAACATCTAATAAAGTAAATCGAGAAGAAGAACAAGTAGCACAATCTCGAACACATGTACAAACATCACAACGTTATATTCAACAATTACAACCATGGATTGAACAAACAGAATATTATCTTAATAAACGTTTTAATCAAACTGGTGCTTTGAATACGAATGATGCTAAACAATTACTTGATAAACATAAAGTAAAAAAATTACAAAAAGATTTTTTTGTTTGCTATTCGTATTGTTTTTTTTCTTCTTCCCCCAACAGGAACTTCTTGAAGAACGTCGTCGTATGTTAACCATATACAATAATTTACAGGATGAAGAACATAATGTAGTTGATCAATATGAATTAAAATCATTAATAAAATCCTTATCAACACGTTGGATGGATATAGAACAAAAATCTGATGAATTAGCATCGATTTATAATACACAACATCGTGCATGGACAACATTTGAGTCTGAGTTAAATTCTTTTCGTGATGAAATTTTATTTGAATTTGAACAACGAGCTCATAATATAAGTTCAACAGATATTAATAAATTATTTGATCTTAATCGAATTAATACATTACTTAATGAACTGCGAGTAAGAAGAAAAATAATTTCATTCTCAGTTTTTTTTAAACTATTTTTTTATTAAGTTACTTAATGAAAATATTAATACTCATACATCAAATTATAATCGTTTACAAAAACAATTCAATGATTTAAGACAATACAGTTCATCGGAAGGTCAACGAGTACTTAGTGAAGAACAATTATCAATTGAAAAAAGATGGAATCAACTTAATCAACTTATTACTGATAGAGTAAGTTTAACATCATATTACAAAAGATGTGAACAGTGTGAAAAGAAAAGAAAAAAAAATTAAAGTCATTTGTTGGCATAAAGAAAGTGATGTAACTATCAAAAAAAAAAGAAGATTGTATGTCTTCTCATTTTTCTTCGAAAAAAAATTGAGTTCAATATTGCAATAAGAAACAGACATTTGATGAAGTAATAGAAAGTATATCGTCAAACAATGTGGTCAACTCATGTCAGAGTAGGTTTCGCTCCATTGAAATCATTTTATTTCTATCTTTTATAACTTATCTATGTAAACCATATTTTTATTATTAGTTAATTAAATGCTCTTAAAGATTCTTTATCATTATTTAAAAAAAAAACTTATCTACAACCTATAGAATTCTCAAGTTTGATTAACAGCCATCCCATGTAGACTCTGACCTACCGCTACAGAGGAAATGTTCAAATAAGTTTTTGAATTTCCGCGCGATCTTTTCTATTATGTAAACTTTGTTGTTTTAAATTTAAAATCGAAATTTTTAGTTCTATTGAAAATTTCCTTGCCGAGATAATTAAATGATTTTTCATCGAGCAGTCATCCTGTTCCGCAAAGTTACACACTCCTGCATCGCATAAGGCCATCAAACTCATCATCATTCAATTCCGGAATTCCTGACATCCAATTCCTACCCATGCCATCGAATTTTACGGAATTCCTGCCAATTCCTGCACAGGCTGATGTATTCATGTTCAACTAAACCTTGCTATGGAAATAAAGATGCAATTCCGTTTTAGAACTCCGGAATTGCATCGATGTGGAATGGCCAGGAATTCCTGTATTTCCTAGTGATTCCGGATATGCACAAATTCCGGAATTCCGCTTTGCATTTATTTAAGCTCGATAAATGATCATTTAGCCATCCATGAGATATTTGTAATTCCGGAATAGGCAGGAATGACCAGGAATTCCTGCATTTCATAGTGATGCCGGATATGCACAAATTCCGGAATTCCGCTTTCATATCGAATAGATCTTTTAAGATGATCATTTCGTTATTCAGTATATCCTTCGAATTCTGGAATTACCCGGAATGACCAGGAATTGGATGTTCAGAGCTGGATTTGAAGGGAACTACGAATCGGGAATNATTTCTAAATTTGAAGCTTATTTTAGCGGTTTTCGACAAATTTATTAAAAAGTTATAAACACGTACCTAGTATAACAGATCTTTTTTTACCTAGCCTTACGTGCCCTGATTTCCTCTATCCAACGGTGAAAATCCCAGGTCTCTATCATTTTCCTTTCAAAAGTTATAAGAATTCTGCCCAAGCGACTTATTTTCAGAAATGGATAATAACAGTTTTGATCTGAAATTTTGTTCAAAGTTTGATTTTGATAGTCATTGGACAATTCGGGAGTTTCAACGAAAATGAACATGTCTTTCTGCAGATATTCATTTCTTAACTAGACTTGCTTGTCATGTCCTGGTACAGTAAACTTTTCTTTGTTATTTTAATTGAAGACTTGGTGAAAGATATATTTATTTTCATTGAAACTTTCAGAGTTATCTAATATCTCTCACATTTGTCTATAGACGAAGTTTCATGTCAAAATACGGAAGTACTGTTTCAGTATAGTTAGTACACACTGACATCAATATTCACTGAACCATTGGAACACACTACTATAAAAAGGATATATGTTGATAGAGTGCGTGTGTTAATATATGCAGCGAGTGCGGATATTAGTGTAGTCAGCGCTGCAGTAGGCCTTGTGTTGGTGAGTCACTATTTAGTATTTACACAAATACTACAATCCGAAGATCAAAACTCTTATTTTTGGGTTTCTCAGAGGTGTCTTGCTCTCAGTAAAAGTTTCATTTGAGAATGGCCGTAACTCTTTATCAGTAAGTTATGAACTCAAATCCTTTTAAGCTTGTCTTAGTGTCACAGGGATCTTTGCATAGCCATAATGTGAAGTCGAATAACGTCCGACGGTTTGATTTATGCTCTCGCTAGTAGAAATAGGCATTATATGAATGTTGTCGGACATCAAATGACTGATATGTTAAAACAAAAGTATTCGCATATATTGTTCAGATATCTATTTATTTACTTACATGATATTTCGTCTTGCGACATAAAGTAAAAATACACGAAAACATTCAGTCTATATATATATAATCCAAAAATTCTGTTGCAATAATTTTCTAGTCTAATATATTTTTTTCTTTTTATTTAATCAATAGAATCATTGTTCTACTCGGTCAATGTAATAGTCAGTTAGAACGAACTCAACAAGCTGTTAATTTCAATCAACAATGGGAAATTTTAATATCAATAATTCATACATCATTTGAAACTTATCAACAACAATTAATCGAAATTCGTCAAGAACAAAAATCATTAATTCATCTTAATACAATTCAAGTAATTTATTTCCTATTTTGAATTTTCTTTTGTTTCTATCGAATATTATTTAATCAGAATATTCAACAGAGTCGAATACAATGTGAACAAAATATGAAACAATTAGAAACACTTGCTACTACTGGATTTATTCATTCAACTAAAAAGGAATCTATTCGAACACAAATACGGTAATATTTAAAAAAAAGAACAAATATTTAACTTTTATTATACATAAATTGAATAATTTAGAACATTAAAACTTCAATTAAATGAACTTAATGAATTATTTTCAAATATTCAACAAGATTTACGTACACGTTCACAAGCATGTGAACTTGTTCAAACATGTATCGATGAAATAAATCTATTTCTTGATTCATTACAAATACAATCAAATGATAATCAAATACTTTCATTAACTTGGATTCAAAATCTACGTGTATGTTTCTATTAATCTAAAACAATTGTTGAATTCAAGATAGTTATCCTTTGGTCTTCTTTCATATTCACTGTATTATATACAGAGTGAGCCATTAAAATACATATGAAATATTTCATAGAGAACTTTTAGTTGTTATCTAAAAGAATAAGAATAAGAAATGAAAACAAAGTTTATGAATACGTACATAGGAAGTTTTCAAAACCAGATAGTTTAAATATTAAAATTCGTGCTCCATTGCAGTTTTTTTTTTATTCACTAACTTCCTTGCAAATACCAATGTTTCATTTTTGAATATTCGAAATTTTGTAATCATTGAGTTTTAAACAAACTAGTTTTGAAAATTTGCTCAATTAGGATCATTCATAAAGTTCGTTGTATTATTCTCTTAGATAAAAACTAAAAGTTTTCGAGAAAACCCTACACATGTTTTTTTCTTTCTTGATAATAGGTAAAATTCCTTTCATAATACTAACAATCAGTGTTTTAGCAAGTTTTTTTCTTCCGAAAAGGTGAACATCTATTTTTGGGAGCATCGACACATCATACATGTTTTTAATTACCACTAATTCCCAGAGGACAAATCCGATCTTCAAAGAAGCTTTGTGCCTCCTCAGTCCTCATAACACTGCCAACAGCAACACTTAATAGTAGTATTTGTTTATCTTATTGTATAAAACAAAATATTTTGAATAAAATTCCCAAAAAAAAAAACAGCCGTTTTGAGTGAATCCAAACAGAGATATTTAATTCTTTTATCGTAGTACTATTTATGGCTAACACCTTATTACGATTATCATTTTACATTAACAATAGCTAGCTATATTCAAAATGAAGTCTATCTTGGTGAAATTTCTTCTTTCCCAAAGACAAAGACGCGATGATGTTTAATATTTAAATCACGCAAGGATTGTGCTAACAGCTTTGTTTTTTTTTCTCCTATTTAGAATCAATTAGATCAATTTGATATTAAGTCAAAACGTTTACGCACGGTTGATTCATTTTTAAGTCATTGTACAACTGAATTAATGCGCTCATTTGAATCAATGACAAACCGATTTCAAGTAACACGAAAAGAACTTGAAGTAAAAAAAACCAAAAGTTACTTTTTTTAAAATTTTGTCTTATATTAATTATAAATTTTAATAGACAATTATCAATGAAAATGAATTATTCTATGGACGTCAACAAGAACTTGATGTTTATTTAGTCGAATTAGATCGACATTTAAATTATTTAACAACAAATTATGAAACATTTGAAAGTATACAAAAAGATAATCGAAGAGAATTAGACATTAAACTTGATAAACATCAAGTAAAATAATATTTCAAAAAAATTTTTTTTTTTTTTTTCATTTTTATCTTTGAATATTATTCTTTAGTTATTATTTCAATCAATCAAAGAATTTGATAAACAATTTGCCAATATTCGTAGTAAAATATATGAAGCTGGTTTAAAAAGTTCATTAGAAGAATCAGTACAAAAACGTTTAAAGCATCTCGAACAAAATTCATCT
This sequence comes from Rotaria sp. Silwood2, assembly GCA_905329745.1. NCBI lineage: Eukaryota > Metazoa > Rotifera > Eurotatoria > Philodinida > Philodinidae > Rotaria > Rotaria sp. Silwood2. Next base: position 209,570 of record CAJNSZ010000027.1, read on the forward strand.
TTATTACAAGAAAAAGCTATGCAAACATTTACATTTATAACAACAATTAAATTTGAATGTGAACAATTAGTAACAGATATTAAACAAATGAATGATTGGTTAAAACTAACTGATCAACAATTAAATAAATATTTAATTATTAATCTTAGTACAGCAGAAGAGAAAAATGATGCTGCAAAACGAATGCTTGTAAGTCTTTGAAGAAGATATAATTTTACGTAACATTTATTAACTTTCAATACAGTATGTATCTATCAAAAATAGACAAAAAAAAATGATTTTTGAATAAGAATGTTTTCAAATGAATTCTATGAACGAGTTGAAGACGACATATCAAGTCATGAGATATTTTCACAATATAAATATGGATTAGAAAACAACAGGAATTCATCTACGAATTATATAAGATAGTAATAACTGATGAGAAAATGCGATTAGTAACTTCGCCAAGTGGATCAATAAACTAAACAAATGAATAATATAGTTACAATGTTCAGGCGAGATTATTAGAAGGATCATCTCTCATTTCAGAATGGCAAAAATATTCTACTGTCTACTTTTCTATCTGCATTTTCGTTCAAAAAACGAAGTTTTTCATTGAAAATTTTGAAAACATATAATAGACAAATGTTCTGTCTGCCTTATGGCAAAATCGATGACCTGTTTGAACATCTTGTTAGAATCCGTTGAATTAGATTCGAACTCGAAAAAGTCCATCTTGGCAGGATCTGGATATAGAACTCAACAACAAGCGCTATTCTAAAAACAAACCTCAATTATAACTTAATTACTATAGAATCATCTTCAAGATTGCCTGACACATGTTAGGTTATGTTAGTTACTAGATACGAATAACCTTTAAAAAAATTCTCTATTATCAAATTGACAATCAAATTTCGAAGTAGAAAAAACCTTAATGAAAGTGTTTGGAGTATAGTCAGAGTCTGAAAAATATTCAGTTAATCAGACCGAAATCTTAAAAGTTTGAACCAAACAGACTATAACAGAGATGTGTACCGTCCACACCCATTTGACAAGTATGATGCATTTTCGGATGGCTGCTACCATCCTTTATGCCACTTCCGCCTCATTTTTTTAGGCGCGATGCATATCTCTGAACTCTAACTCTAGTTGATTGACTCATCGATGATAAACGCTTGATTTTGCTCAATATTTTGACACTGATTCTATAAAAGTTCATTGTACACTTCTTATCATTTATTTAATTTTCAACTCTTTTTCCGGACTGTAGAAAAACGATCATCGAATAGTTCCATAGATTATTGAAAATATTGTTTTATTTAATAAAATAATTTTTTTGTTTAGGAAAAATTGGATGATTTTGCTATTCAAGAAGCTCATCGTGAACAAATGAAACAACGATCTGATAGTCTATTTAAAACACTTGACGATGCTCCACTTCAAGCTAGTCTTGACGATCTTGATCAAACATTTTCAACACTTAAACAACAAATTCAAGTAATTTATCTTAAATTAATATTCTTAATCAATATTTATTTATTTTAGCATCGTTATGAAACATTAAATCGTGCTGGACATCATCATGCTGATTATGATCTTCGTTTACATAGTCTTTTCGAAACATTATCAACACTTCAAACAACATTTCATCATATTCGACAACAAGAAAATCATAGTGATGTTTTATTTCAACTTAAAGTAATGATTTGTATTCATGAAAAAATTTATTGAAAATATTTTTCTTTTTTTTATAGAATTTTAAAATGGAACGAGATGATTTCGAAGAAGAAATTCGTCGTATATCCTATAGTAATGAACAAATCGTATCTGAAACTTCCATTGAAGGTAGTGAACATCTTAAATTAAAATTAAAACAACTTCAAACAAAATGGAGAACTTTGAATAACGATATTCAATCATTTGAAGTACATATTTATCTTCTTTCTTTTCTTTTTTTTTCGTTTTTCTCAAATAATCAAATCTTTTTTTTCTTTCTTAGGAAAAATTAGCTCAACAAGATGAAGAACAACGTTTAGTTTTAAATGAACAAGCAACAATTGAACAAACATTAAATAATATTCAACAACAATTACAAACATTTGATCAACAATTTTTACATGATTATACAACATCTGATTTAGTTCGACAACGTCTTCAACATATGACAAATACATTAACAAGTGTAGAAAAATTTCATTTACATTTATTATCTCCATCATCATCAACAGATACAACTGTTATTGAACGTGCACAACATTTATCATCATTTCATGAACAATTAAAAATAACGACACAAGTAAAAATAAAACTTTTTACATTAACAAAAAAAAAAAAACACACATACAAATTTTCATTTTGTTTTTTTTTAGAAAAAAATTAATGAATTAAATCAAATTGAAAAATATTCTAATGAAATTATATCTTGTCAACAAACATTACAAAATTTAATTGATACATGTTCAATACGTTTACAAACATTTCATAATGAAAAATCAAAAAATGAAATTTATATTAAACGTATCATAACAGGATTTGAAGTTTGTTTTTTGAAGAAAAAAAAAAAATCTAATTTTCTCAAAAATTATTTTCATAAATATTTTTCTTTAAAGGATCATCGAAATCGTTTAAATGATTTAATTGTTAAAGCAAAAGATCTCAAAACAAAATTACATGATGAATGTCTTTCAAAAGAATTAGTTAAAATATTAATAGATAAAATTGATCAAATGATTGTAAGTTTAAAGATTAAATAGAAATATTTACAAAATAATTTCTTTGATTTTTTTTTTTCATAGAATGATGCTGAACGTTATTCAATAAATTTAATTCAAACTGAAAATGAATGTCATCATATACAAGAATTAATTGATGAACAAAGAGAATCAATACAAAATATTCAACAATTATTGATAACAATTGAACAAACAATTGATGGATTTATGTTAAAACATTCAATTGAAGAAAAATTATTACAGAAAGAAGAACTTAAAGTAATTTTTATACTTTTCTTTTTTCAATCAATATTTATAATAATCAATGTTTTAGCATTTACAACAAGAATGTCTCGAATGTGGTAGTCGATTAATTCAAATCAATGTTCGTCTTATTGATAATCATATTGATGATGATCAAATAGTAATGATAGCCAGTGAAACAAAGAGAAAATGTGATGAACTTGTTAAGAATATTCAAGTAAGTGTATTCAATATTACTCATTATATATCAATAAAAAAAAAGAATCTACAAGAAAGATGAAGAATTTTTTCCTCTTTCAAATAGAATATGACTTGAAGTACGCATACGATGAATCCACAATTTTCATATAATGCAAAAATGACAGTCCCTATGTCTTTTTGATGAACACGTGTTGATTACGATTTTTATATGAACTCATGAAAAAGATCTTGCAGATGGAAGTTAATTAGGTGTTTCTAAATTCATTATAAGACAGTAGTTTGTTGAGTTTTTATGAATTAGTCAAATATGATACAATTCGAAAGATGAGAACATTTCCTATCAATTAATAAAAAATTTATATCTCTGAACTTGCTTATCGAAAAGATTATAGAGTCAACATTTCGCAGTATTCCTTTGTGGAAAAAATGCGCACTCATATCAAGAGAGTTCATCTTTTCTTTTACATTGATTTCTTTATGAATATTTGCTAAAAATAAGAAGACATTCTTTATCTTCTGATGAGAAATTCTTTTCTCCAGCACTTTATTTATTGAAGAATATTCTAAAAGTCAACCATGAAGTAAAACTGCAATAACTCTTCAATGATTCACACGAGCTTTTCATTATTATCTACTCTAAGACATGAAACCATATGTTTCCAAAAATATATATACTTAGGGCGTACCAAAAGTTCGTGTCCCATCATTTAAAGGACCTTGTCGGATGGGGTGAACTAGTTTAGAAATAAGAAACAAATATATCATGTTGTAGAGCTTTTCGAGCCGCATCGAATGGTATATAGTAAATTCTGTTTTCTTAGAACTTTGAACGATCTAGAGTCAATTTATTGATGGACGACTACACATTCACACCCATTCATACTCACGTCCGCATTCACAAGATGATCGGAGATAGTGCGTATATGAAGTTGTAGCCCATCAAAAACTCTACAAAGTAGCATGCGAGAAACAATATTTTACATATGCTTTCAATTAATATCAAGAACCATAATAAACATTAACTTATGGTCCTCAGGTACGGGTGTAAATAATGATGGGTGTGAATGTGTAGTCATCTATCAGTAAATTGACTCTAGGTCCTTCAAAGTTCTATGAAAACAGGATTTACTATATACCATTCGATGCGGCTCGAAAAGGTCTACAATATGATATATTTGTTTTTTATTTCTGAACCGATGTACCCCATCCGACAAGGCCCTTTAAATGGCGGGACACGAACTTTTGGTATGCCCTAAGTAGAGAAAATCAATGCATAAAGCTTGTTCCGAGATCACTGTGATCTCATTATCAATTCTTATTTATATATCAACATGGTGTTTTGCACTCAAATTATCTATATATGTTTCAATAGCATAATGCTAAAAAACAATAATAGAATTAGGTCTTTGTCCAAATGTATTCATGTGTATCAGAACTGACCTACAGACCAAATCAGACTGATTGATGTTTCTGATTTTACGAGTACGTTTAATTCTAGAGCTCTACATTTATGCATCATTCTAGTTTCAGTTGTTTACTTAATTTATTTTCATACAGATAAAATAATATAAAAAGTTTTCATATAAGAAAGACTTGACTTAAAACAATATTTTTGATCATTTGATTAGACCTATAAAAGAAGAGATAAAAGAAAATTCGCAACGAAAATATAGATGATAAGCGATACTTGTAAGAACACACAAGGGCGCTTACGTTTAACAATCGATTTTCGCAGCAACACAAGCGCAAAACTTATCATCCTATTATTTCGGATATAAAAAAAAAAAACTCTTCTGTCAGTCAATGTAAGTCTTACGACACTAAATTATCGTTTAGTTCAAGTATTTATTGCTAGATCAAAAAGCAGCTCTGCTGTGTATGTACATCAATTTTAATTCAAGTCTATGCATGACAAAAAAAAAAGATTCTCACATAAAAGGATTTCTTTTTATCTTACATTAAAACACCAAATAATTTTATTATTTCTTATTCTAGCATCTTCTTATATCTTGTGATGAAATTATTAATAAACAAACAACATTTGATGAAACATATAATGATGTTCGAAAATCTATTGAAAGTCTTCATGAAAAATATCAAAGTAGTTTAGAATTGGATAGTGGTGTTGCAGAATTAAGTGCACTTTTATCTGAATGTGATTCATTACGTGATCGATTAGATTTTATGGCATCATCTTATAATACAATTGATACACAATTACGTACACGTCATTCATCAATAACAACGACGACGACAACAACATCACCAAATACTAATAGTTCATTATTATTATCACCATCAGTACATAATCATACAATGAAAGCAATGTTACAACAAACAAAAGATGAATTTAATCATCTTGTACAAACATTACGTTCATCAAAACAAACAATTGAATCTAAACAACAACGTTTACAAGCATTAAATAAACAATTAAATGATATTGAACATGAATATGAATTAATACTTATAACAACAAACTTACGTGATATTGAAGAAATTATTAAAGATGATCAATATGAATATAAAGATGAATGTCAAAGAAAAAGAGTAACCACAAACAAAAGGATTTTTTTTTGTTGAAAATTTGTGTTATTCTTTTGTTTTTAGTTAACTATTCAAGATATTGAACCGAAACAAAATCGTTTACAAACAATTTCAAATGAAGCTAATGAATTAAATGATTTGCAATTAGCAAACAATGCTAAACGTTTAATTAGTCAGTTTGATCATTTATGTCGAGAACTTTCAGTAAATATAATTTTCAAAAATCAATTAATTTTGATACTTTTTTTGTTTTCTTATTAATTAGATTCATCTTGATGAAAATGAACGTCGTTATCAAATACTTCAAAAGTTTACTAACGATTGTTCATCATTACAACAATCTCTTCAAACTATTCAAAATCAACTTTCACCGATTTTAGATACGTATGGTGATAAAGAAATACTTGAAGACAAATTGAAAAAATTAATGGTTAGTTGTTCTATTCATGACTCTCTATATTTAACAACTATTGTATTTGTTATTTTTCTTTCAAAGGACATTAAAAATACCTATCGAGAATTGACGTCTGCATTACAAGACACCGAACAAATGACAAGTCAAGTACTCACTCTAGTTGGCCAAAATGGTAAACAATCTATACGTCGTGAATGGGAACGTGTACAATCTAAATCACATCAAATAAATACAACTATTCTCAAGGTATGCCATAAAAACAACTATATTTTGTTTCAGTTTTTTTTTTTTTCTTTGTCTGTTTATTAAGATCGAACAACAATTACAAAATTGTATTGCCGATTGGTTAACATATATAAAAGAAAGTGAACAATTAACAAATGAAGTTAATGATTTAGAATCATTATTAAAAATGATAAATACTCGAATTCAAAATGATGGACAAACACCTGTTGATACATTACGAGTACAAAAAACCAAAAGCATTTTCTTATATATTTATTTTCTTTTTTTGTTATTATAGAATATGAAAAATGACTTAGATTTAATTGAAAGTAAATTAAATAGTCTAAATCGTTTTGCAAGTGATTTATCACAACGAACACAAGAAACTGATCTATTAGAACATTTACAACAATTACAAACATTTATACAACGATTAAAAATTTTATTAAAAGATCTTTTACGTAAAGCAACAGATGGTCAAACAAAATATTCTTTATATTCTCAACAAATAAATACTTATAATGAATTACTTAATCAATGTGAATTAATTCTAAATAAAATTATTAATGATATTGATCTTTGGAATAATAATAGTAAATCTTTATCTATTGAAATAATTCAAACAACATCAAATGATTTACAATCATTAATTAATAATCAATCAGTCGTTCAACGACAAGCAAATTTATTAAATGAAGTAACGGAATCTTTATTAGATTCAGTTGAAAATGCAAATTTTTTTCGGTAAAAATACAAAATGAATTATTGTTTTATTTATTTATTTTTTCATTTTCTTGCTTTTCGTTTTTAAACTTAGTCAAACTTGTTTAATGATGCAAAATCGACAGACAAATATATTTCAACAAGCAAATACAATTGAAAATCAATTAGATAATTTATCACAACGAATCAATGATATTAAACGATTAAAAAATAAAATAACCGAGTCACATATAAAAATTGAGCAAAAATTAAAACAAATTAATGATTTAGTATCAACAACTAATGCAGATGAAAAACAAGAACGATTAATTCGTATACAGGTAGACATTATTTGATACATCTATTGAAGAAAATAACATTAGAAATTTTTTTTTTTCATCACGCATATTATCTGATAATTTTTATGTATACTATGTTAAAAACAGAACACAATTTTATTGTCCTGTTCTACTAGGGAACTGCAAAATCACTTTTTTTAGTCCCGGTCCCGGTCTTTGACAATGGTTTCATTTCTGAAATCGAGCAACTTTTTTTTACGACTTGTGTACTTTTATGAATACATAAAATTGACATGAATGATTTTGATTCGTTAACAGTACGAAAATTCTTTTATATCCAGTGTTAAAGTGAAAGAATTTCACTGAAAGCTCGAATAAAAAAAAATAACCATTGAATTTTGTTAAAAATTCTCATATACTTCGTAGCAGTCATTTACTTATTTCTCTCTTCTTTTATATCTACTGCTCTACCTAATGGATTTATTATCGAATTGATTATTTATACTGAGTAGTCATTACGATTGTCAAAAAAAAAAAAAATAAACGGCGATACATATCTATTTACTATTATCTGATAAGACTTCAATAAAGGAATCATCAAAGAATGAACAAATTAAACTTACGTATATAGTGTTGTTTTGGTTGTTTTATATGTATTCAAAAACCTGTGCAATCGGAAAACTCAGATTCTTGCCAACAGACTCGTAATCCGTAAAGACTTTTATAGAAATAGCAAATAAAAATATCTGATTTACAGATCTTAAATCATGTCAAAATAATAAACGTGAAAATATATTGCATAAAAACTGACCGAGACCAATGTGAAAAATTTTTAGTCCCGGGACCACTTTGCAGTTCCCTATGTTCTACACTGTGCAAGATAATGTAACTGCTTATAAGGAAATCATTCAAATTGAGGCCCATAATTTGAGCTCATATGAGGCCAACAAGAATATAGAGTAGATAATTTCTATCAAGCATATGGACATGACTTATTCTTTTTAATTGAAATATTCTAAAAAATAAGATTGATGACAAAAAGACAATTTGTGATGGAGAAGCCTTGATGGGATTGCACTAACTGAGGGTGTCTCAGATATGAAAGAGCATTCTATAAAAGTTTCGTTAATATCGAATTAGTATAAAAAATGGCAGACAACTTTACTGAAGACATCTGTTGGAACAATGAATAATTGTTTTATTTTTCAAAAGATGCTAAATTTGCGACTAAGTTTTTCAATGAATTTCGCGTCCGAGATATTCTTTTTAGCAAAAAAACTAGTCATTAATCAAAGTGTATAAGTTACTATTCTAATCCCAAAAAAGCTAGTTTTACTCTCGTGGATCTTTGAAGTCAAGTTATGATCATTTTCCTGAAATTTTGCCCATCGATAGGTCGAATGATTCGTAGAATATCTTGAAACTTTTAACAGAACAGAATGTTTTCTTTTTGTTGAGATATTGAATTTTCAAGTGGTCTCGATTTTTGTGGGTGTACAAGTGAATATTGTTTTTTTTTTTATAAGCTCGATATCTTAACAAAAGAACATTTCTCGTCAAAATACTGATTATTGATTTTTTAGTAGATAGTCGGAATTTCTCTTTTCGATGTTTTTGAAATTATCAATAGATGACATGTTAATTGACGTCAGTTAACTTTCAAGCACAAATTAGTGTAGTACTTTTTTTTATACATAAAATTTATTGTCATTCTCGTTTTCATGTTAACAGTATCTGATTCGATTCAACTTAGTAGATCGATAAGTTCAATTGTTTATTGTTGGATTAATTCGTTTGATTCATTTTTGATTTAGATAAAGTTACGAAAAGAGTAGATATGTTCTGGTGAATGACAAGATACAACAGGAATGTTCTGAACTCAGCTACGCTGATCGATAGAATAGATTCGATATTAATTAAACATATACCATCGCTAAGCCTTTCAGATTTTGGGGCTAATTTTCGAATTAAAGAGGAATGTAACCTGGAAAATTGCTAATGATACATATGTTATATGATATAATCTAGTTTTTTTTTTTTTCTTTAATTTATTTGTCTAACACAATCAAGTCGTAGTTGAAGTCAACAACTTCGGCAAACATAATAGATTGCAGAAGAAATCAAAACTTCTAATTTGAATTCTTAATAATAATTATTTTACTTTCTATCTACAGACTGAATTAGAAATCTTAAATGAAAACGATATTCATCTTCGTGAATTAGCCGATATGCTCGATCATTTACAACCGAAAATATCTGAATTTATAAGCGATTATGAACAAATCAAAACTAAACAAGAACAATTATATAATGAAGCTCAAGTAAGATGAAATAAATCATATTTTCAAATGTGTTATTTGAATATTTCTTTTTTTTTTTCTTTGAAAAGACACTTGAAATTAAATGTCGATCTGAATACAATTCATTAAAACAATGGATTGAAATTCAACAAAAAATAGAACATATTTTAACAAAAATATCTAAAGATTTCGAACAAACAATACAATATCATACATTACTTCAATTAGAAGAATTTTCGAAAAATTTAACATTAAATTTAAATAATCAAGAACATATTGAAAATCTTATTGAAGAAGCACGACAAATAATTGTATCATTAGATCGATCAAATCAAGATAGTATTATTCGTACAATCGAACAATATGAAATACGATGGAAGGATCTTCGTGAACGTTTAAATAAAAAACTTGAAGAAACAGGTTAATTTAAAAATTTAAAAAAAAAAAAGAAATCAATTTTTATTTTAATAAAAATCTCAAAATTTTATTTCAGAAAAAATTCGTAATCAAACTCAAAATCTTATTCAAGATTGTAATATTCATGTAAAACAATGTTTAAATTTCATTTCAACATTAATTGATATTCAAAATGATTCAACACAAACATCGAACGATAAACTTGAACAATTAAAAGTAAAATTTTTTTCTTTTTTAATTTTACGAATTCATTTTTATTATTATTATTTTTTTTATTAGACTGAACATATGAAAATTCTAAATTCTTTAACTTTAACTATTGAAAATAATCTTTTATTAGCAAAAGATTTAAGTCTTATTCTTACTAATGAACCACAAATACGACATCAAATTGAACAATTGATTCAAATACGTAATAAAATCAAAGAACAATTTAATGTAAATAATACTTATTTTTTTGCTTCTCCTTTTGAAATTCTTTTGTTTTCTTTTAAGTTAACAATTCAACAATTTGAAGAATTAGTTCAACGATTTAATATTTCATTAAATGAACATAATAATCTTGAAAAACGTCTTACAACTACATTATGTGATATTGAAAGATGTTTAAATCTTACAGGAGATAATTTTACATCTCAAACACGTCAATATTTAAATGTAAAAATAACAAAAAAAAAGTATTTTAGTCATAAGTTAATAGTTTTGTCTTATTTAAGGAATATCAAACTATTCAACGATCAATTATAATTGATTTACAAAAATTATCTGATCATAATCTTTTATTATCTTCAGATGTCAAAGCTATAGAATATCTTCAAGAACGTTATAATCATTTAAAAGAAATTCATTTAAATTTAGAACAGAAAGTTAATCATTTACGAGTTTGTATTCATTTAAAAGAGAAAATAATCTTCTTTCTAAACTTTCAAAAAAAAATATATGTATTTTTTTTTTCAAGGAACGTATCAATGTTTCATTATCAATAAATGTTAAAATCGATGATAATATTCGACAAATAAAACGTAAACTAATTTTATATGAAAATGATCTTCATCGTTTAAAATCTGAAGTACCAAATACAGTTTCTGATAAACGTATTCGTGCTGAATTAGCAGTGGTTAGTTTTAAATAACACAAAAAAAAAAATAATAACTTTATATTAAACTTCAAATGAATGTGCTTTTCTTTGTCGTTCTAGAGAGTTTTTAATGATCTTGAACTCGTTGAAAATCTTCTTACCGAATTAATTCGTGATGCTACAAATGAATGTGAAACATCAACAGAAAATATTCGAATATTAAATGAAATAAAACTTCAACATGAACAAATGTTTCATGAATTTAAAGTACAAAAAAAAAAAACATAGAAATTCTTTTTTTTTTTATTATTTTCTTTGATAAATAGGAACAAGTTGATTATACAAATTTAATTTTTAATGAACATTTTAATTATGGTGAAAGTGCACGAACACTTCGATCATTCATTGCAGATGTTACAACAGAATTGTGTAATCTTGATAAACAATCTATTTCGACAATTGAAAAAACAAGAGAATTAATTGAGGTAAATATTTAGAATTCTATCCAGATGGATAAAGCAGACATATCTATCGAAGAGTATACTAGACAAAGAATCATGCAATGAATAACTACGTAATAACAATAATTGATTTGAACTAAGTTTTCTGATAGGTCATTATATGATAATGTTGAGAAAGATATATTAAAGGACTTTTTTTTTAGTTAATATTTTGCTCATAATCTGTTAGTCACATGCTACAATTAGTTTGTTCAATTTTCGGCTTCAAGCTCAGGTATCTACAGAAAATCCAAATGAGGATATTTTTATTTAAACTTCTGCTCATAATGAGATTAGATGTACAATCATTGAATAACTTAACTCGACTATTCAGGAGAGACGCCATGTGTGAGTGTTGCTTTGAATATCTGAATTTATCTTTCCGCTTCGACAAATATGAAATAGAACTAATGATTCTTACCATGCATTAAAAGTTTCAGACAAAACTGATACTTTCTTCATGGGATATTGAACTTTCAGGACAGTCAATACCACAACGGATTTTACAGTTTTCTGAGTCTTATCGACTCTTATTCATAAGCAAAATATCGATTGAAAAGCGAAGAATCAGTTGGCCTACCTCTACTTCATTAGTGCGTTCTTGTCAAAACTAAAGAAATACCAAGAAAAAATATTTAATCATAGACTTCAACACTGTCAATCGAATGTGCGTTTCAGAGTAAAGATATGCAAGGTTATCCTTCTCTACCCTGTCGGTTACAGTTGGATAAGAGTCTACGGTGCAAAAAAAGTTCACTCTGCACATATGCAATCTGATACCATTGTCATATTTCTCAATTTTATAATCTTCCAACTATGGTAGGATTAAGGGAATGTGTGATAGAAACTTTGTAGAGTAAAGTAAGAGTAGATGTTCTACAGTGTATGATAGTAGCGTTACCAAGGATGGACTAGGCCGGTCGCTGCTCTACCATTAGAAGAAAGAAAAACATAGAAATTTCTATCATCCACATTTTATTGCATCGGCTTACGTCAAGATCATCGAGTATTAACCTACCATCAATGATCTTTTGGTTACGCTACTAGGGTAAGTGTTCGAAAGCTTTCCTAAATCAAGATACAGAGCACAACAAAAGCTCTGTATTTCAAAGCAATGTTACTTAAACCTGAAATCGATTATTAACTGATAAGAATATATTCAATATTTCCAATTTCTTAAGTGAATTTTCTTAAAAATTTCAATATTTTTCTCATATCTAAATTTTGATTTAGTCTAAAGTTTTACAAGTACAACGATTAAAAGATCGTTATGATGAATTACAACCAGTTCTTGTTCGCATTCAAAAAGCTACAGCTTCCGATGGTCAACAAAAATTACTTGATGAAAATCAATTTCTTTTTGATGCATTACAATCTTTAGAAAATCAATTATCAACTATTCATTCATTATGTATTGAAAAACAACAAGCATGGATTGAATTTAAACTTCGTTTTGATACAACATGTTCATCATTTAATCATACACTTGAATTATATCAACATAATGATCATGAACTTGAACAATTAAAAGTATTTCATATTTTTTATTTTAATTGATTAGAATTTTTAATTTTTTTTTTTTCGTTTATTTTTAGGATATTCAAAATGAATTAATTCTTCTACAAGATCATATTGATTATCTTTTACAAATAAAATCAACACGTTTTTCCATTCTTACACCAAATGATAATCTATTCTTTTTTGATACAAATATTGAATATGATTTATCACAATTACAAATAAATTATCGTCTTAAATTAAATGAAATTAATCAAGAAATTGAACAATTAACTGAAAATAAATTAAAATCTGAACGATTAAAATTAATTATAAAATCAATTGAAGATAATTTAAAATTACATGAAGAAAATCTTGATAAAATTTCTTATCAAAGAAAATTAGATAATGAAACAACATTTGATAATTTATCAAAATCATTTCAACAAATTGAACAAATACAAATTGAATTAAAAGATTTATCAAAAAATTTAAATCAAATTTCAAATGAAGATTTAATTGAACAATTAAAAATAAAACTTGAAAGATTAANAAAGAGTCCTTTGGCTGCTGAGAACGTTTTATTTTTAAATGACATTGTTAAAAAATTTCGGAGTTTTTCGGAGTCGGAATCGGAGTCAAAAAATAAAAATTTTCGGAATCGGAGTTGGAATCGGAGTCATAAAAAGAAAGATTTCGGAATCGGAGGCGGAGTCGGGTTTCGGAATGAGAAGAGTTAACTCCGCAGGTCTCTAATCGACAGTCCGTATATCAATAACATCTTATTATAATATATGAACTACTTCCTTATTGTATTTCCGGAGACTAAAGATGTACAAGGGTAAGCTTTGTTTTGTATTCTGTACCTTGAATGAAAAAAATTTGCTTATCCTTACCTCATCCTACCTTGTAAAATGTTCTATACTTCTCTATCTGTACCCTTTATATCTCTACTGGATAATGAAGAAATGTGTCCCAACATAGATTGAATAAACAATCTTCATGTGATTAGCAAGAACATTTGCATCGTGTTTTTCATTTGAATTCTTCGAGAATTATGCTAATATCTTTTTTTAATATATTCTTTAGGAAACATCTGAATATCTTGATATAATACAGAATAAAAAGGAACAGTGTAATAATCTTCTTGAACAATTAACAAATTGGCTTGAATTAAAACAAAATACATATGCAAATTTACTTGATGTATCATATGAAAATGATTCGACATCACTTGAATCTAAAATAAATCAAATTCAAGTAAAAAAACAAACAAAAAGCAAACCTTTTTTTTCATGTCGAAAATTTATTTTCATTGATTAATTCTTATTTTAGGATGAACATAATACAATGGGTGAAGGTTATACAATTTTAAAATCTATTGAAAATTTACAAAATGAATTAAAAACAATAAATACTGATGATGATAATAGAATTCTAAATGAACTTGTGGAACAATATTGTGAACAATTAAAAACATGTGATTCATCTTTTGTTGAAATAATATCTATGATAAGACAAATTCAAATGAATATAAATACATTTGATGATAGTTGTCAAGAAATTGAACATACAATAAAACAACAACGTGTTTTATTTGAACAATTTATTGATAATAATCATAATATTTTACCTGATAATTTAAATCAACAAATACAAATATTAAAAAATTTACAACATGAAATTGAAACAAAAACAAATTCAGCAATTGAAACATTATTACAAACAACAAAAGAAACACCAATTAATGGAACGAAAATTCAACATTTAATAAATGATAATGAACAATTAAAATTAGATATTCTTGTAAGTTTTTCATTGAAAACAAATATGATTAACTCTTATTAAATTTTTTATCTATTATATAAGTAAAACACTAAGAGAATATAAAAAATCTAAATGGACCAGAGGATTTCGATCGATATGGTTAACTGAATGAATTCAACATTTTTTTATGCAATAAATTCAACGAAGAAAAAGCGAAATTTTCGCACTTCAAGGTTATGTCAAAACTATTCTTTGGAACTTTTCATTTATTTGAAGTCTACTACCAAGGTGTTTTCACGAATATATTAGTTTGAGTTCGTTTTACATCCGTCTATCTAACACAAAATCCCAAATACTTCATCGATATTCCATTACATGGATAGTAGACTTGAAATAGTTAAAAAGTTCTTTTGTGTAGCTTTGACATATCCTTGTACTATGCTAAAGTACAGAATTTTCTTCTTGGATAAACTTCGCGGTGTTATTTCTGTATATTAGTAGATAACTTCTTTTTTTTTTGTACTGCTTATAAGATATAGTTTCAATATTTTAATAAAACAATGTGTGTTCTGATATATACTCTTGATTAAGATCCATATGATTAGCATAGTTTTGATTGAATGCTTTCTATCTTATATTATTGAATTAATAATTAAAAATATAATTTTCTATTCCAGCAAGAGATTAATCAACGAGAATCACTTCTCGCTCAATATACTGAATTTCTTACTGAAATGACACAAACACAAACAAATGCCATACATCTTGTTCAAAAACCTGATTCTTCGATGTCCGATGAAGATTATATAGTAGGATCTATTCATGTTTTTGTTCTTTTTATGATTTCTATTGATTTTTATGTTTTTGTTTATTCGATATAGAAAATAAAACATTCATCAGAATCAATATTGAAATCTTTTAATACAACATCAATAATTGGTCATCGTTTACTTGATGATTATTCTCAATATACACAATTATGTCGTTCAATTAAATCAGCACTTGAATTAAATGAACAAAATCGTCAAACATTTGAATTTTCTATGAAAAATACAGAAGTAACTTTTTTTGTTTTTGTTGTTTTTATTTATTCTATTTAATTTTCTTTGTGATTCTTTGATTTATTTTTAGACAATCTATTTAACTGCAGTAGAAATACGACAAGAACAAGATGAAATAATTAAAAATCTTCAACAACAAATAATACATTTAGAACAAGTTATTAATCAAACAAATGAATTAGATGATCTACAGACATTCGATCAAACATATGAAGTGAATTTATTTATTTAAATTAAATCTTATGAAAATCTTTCTTTTTCTTCTATTTAGGAAATAAATACATATATTGAAACAATTCATACAAAACTTAAATCAATTATATCGAATACACATAATCAACATTTACCTACATTAACTGATATTCAACAACATTTACAAACTATTTCTAATCGAGTACTAAAATTTGTTTTTGTGTTCCTGAACAAAAAAATATTCGAACATATTATCATTTTGTTTTCTTTAGAGTCAACATCAACGAGATAAAATTCGTCCAATACTTGTTGAAAAACAAACTCAAAATGAATTACTTGAATCTTCAATAAATTGGTTATCAGATACTATGAAACATTTATCTATATTATCAACTGAACCAATATCTGTTCAATATGATCAAACATTAAATCGATTAAATGATTTATTAAATGAAATTCAATTAAAATTATTACAAATTCAACGAATAAATTCAATAATAAATAATAATCCATTATTTGAACAAAATCGTTTAAAACTAATCCTTGATTTAGAAAATGCAAAAGAAACAATCAATAAATTAATAAATAATCGTGAACAAATACAGCTAACTGTTCAACAACTTGATCAAACCGTATTATTAATTAATCAAAATATTAAAATTCTTCGAACAAATCTTGAACATTATCGATTATCAAATAATAATATAGAAGAACTTAAAGTAAAGAATATATATATATATATATTATCTTCTAAACAAAAACATTAATTTTCTCTTTTCGTTTTGTAGAGATTAACAAATAGTATAAACAATGAAGAAATACAATTAAAAACATGTTATGATACATTAAATGGACTTCATATAAATTTAAATGAAATCGATCGAAATGAATATATGAATCATATACGGTTTAAATTTAAAATCTTTATTTTCTTATTTTTATAAATAGAATTTCTGTTTATTTTAATAGTTCTGTTGAAAATCAAATAGTTGATATAAAACAACGTATAATTCATTTCGAAAAATTATCAATTGAACATCAAACTGAATATAAAAATTTTGAAAAAAATCTTCAATTATTTCAATTAAATATAAATACATTTAAACAAACATTACAAATGCGTTTAATGCAAATAACAATTGATAATATAAAAATAATTGATGTAAGTCTTTTAATTAAACATCTTTGAAAAAAAAAAAAAACAACAACAATAAAATTGAATATTTTAAAATCGCCAGTTCACTACATGCCCGTGTTTTTGTGATAGTAGAAAAAAAAAGTTGCACTTAGACTGATTATTATTTTTCGTTTTTATTTATTTTTTTCATCAGTCTAGTTCACCACAAAGCTAATAATGTGTGTATGTGTGTGTGCATTTCATATTCCCCTACTATGCTAGGCTTTGGTCTTCCTTGTTTCTCTCTTATTTTAGATAATAACACAGCAATTGTGATGTTCCGCTGCCAACTAACCGTATGTAGGAATTCATGCTTGCTTTTTACTAATTACACGCTAACACTAAGTACCATTCGATTTATTTAATCACTGTCTGCACATTACACATACACACACACATATTTTATAAAATGGGCATAGAACGCGAATAGGCGATTACAAATGGAAAAAAAAGAGGCTATTCTTTGAAAATTGAAAAGTTCATTTTTTTGTGATGCTGTCAAAAGTTGACACCAACATTTTTAGAATCTTAATCGAGAGATTCAAAGTGAAGAAACACATTTAAATGCACTACGTGGTAAATACAAGACATTAGCACCTGATTTAAATAGTGAAGAACGTCAACAAGCAGAAACTATGATATATAAAATTCAAGTAAAAATTTCTTTTTGTTTAAATTATTTTCTAATATTTTATTTCTTAGACTGAACTTGAACAATTACAAGAACAAATTGAAAAACGAAAAGAACATTTGAATACATTAACACTTCAACGTCAAGAATTAGATCAAGCATCTCAACGTCTGGTTGTTTGGTATGAAGATAAACAACGTTTAGTTTCGCCTGATCAAATGATTCCATTAAAAATAAATGAAATTGAACGAATACAAAAGAAATTTAATGTAAAATAAATAGAATATTTTATTAAACAAAAAAAAAAAAGATTTGATTGATTTTTATTTAGGATACATTAAATGAATTAAAATTTCAACGAATAACATTCGATAATATCATTAAATTAGGTGAAGAAGTTAAACAAGGCTATTCACGTGAAGGTCAAAATGATATTAATCTTCATCTGGATGGTTAGTAATACTTTTATAAATTAATTTTCTTTTATATATATTCATTTGTTTGTATTTATTCATAGAATTACTTCGTAAACTGAATTCTTTGGAAGAATCAATACATGATCGTAATCGACAATTAAATGGTGCTAATGAACAAAGACGAGAATTCGATAGAATTATGAGTAAACTTAGTGAATGGATTAAAAATACTGAACAACAAATCAAAGATCCATTAACCAATGATCTTCAACAAACTGCTAATGGTCTCAAAGAAAAATATAGAAGTGTACAAGTAAGAATAAATTTTATTATCAAGTTTTTAATAGGAAAAATTCATTTGAAAAGGACAATATGAAAGTCTAGAATGATTTGGTTTTCCAAACCTTAGTTTTCGAACTATCAAAATTTTACTGGATTTTTCAACAGAAAGTCGTGATTATGTGGGAAATCGACTTTAAACTTTCAATGTACAAAGTTCTCAATGAGATTAGTTGATGATGCAAGTTGTAACCTTTACAGTATCTTCTATCTCTCGAGATACTCGAAATGCTCTCTTGTGTAAAAGGAAATTTCATTCATATTTTTGTATCAAACAAGAAAAGCTAAAACTTGCACAATTAACTGATATTTTCCAGAAGTTTGTTCGTGCAAAATTTGAAAGTCGAGTTTTTACGTGATCACAGATTTTTGTTGAGAAACTCAGTAAAATTTCGATATTTCGAGAAGGAAGGTCTGAAAAATAAACCCATTCAAGACTTTTCTTTTACTCTCTATAACTCATCAAATGAACGTCATCTCGATCGAAAAATGATTTGATGCCTGAAGGGATTTCCTTGTCAGCTCTCGCCTGATTACACCACTACTCTGAGATATATATTAAATTTCTCAAGTTTTTAATTCATAGTTCCAACTGCGCAAAAGTTAATTGTAATAATTTTTAATAGTGTCTAATGATGACAAGAGTAGCTGAAATAAATACTAATCTTCCTTTTTTTCTTCTCTAATACATCTTATTTGTTATAAATACAATCAATGAGTACTACAGATTAGAGTTCAACGGTTCCACAAATAACCCGGAACCGTCAAATCATCAGATAGATGCAAAAATTTTAAATATATTTTAAGAAACTTTCACTATTTAATTGTTGAGATTTAAGACGCTGCATATATTAGTACTTAAACAAAACAATATTATACACATATACTGAAAT
Organism: Rotaria sp. Silwood2; assembly: GCA_905329745.1. Classification (NCBI taxonomy): domain Eukaryota; kingdom Metazoa; phylum Rotifera; class Eurotatoria; order Philodinida; family Philodinidae; genus Rotaria; species Rotaria sp. Silwood2. The sequence continues at coordinate 229,184 of CAJNSZ010000027.1, forward strand.
TTTTCATCTCAATAACAAAAGAAATGAAGATTTTTTGACATAGACTTAATAATTTTTCTATTTATATGGTGATTTAACGGTTCGAAAGTGTTTTTTGGAACCGCCGTACTCTACTAATCTTCTAATTGATTTCTGTCAGTTTATTCCGAAAAAAGTATTGAATGAGTATTTAACTGAGAAACTTGAACATTTTTCAATTTTATAAAACGTTTGAGTTTTCAATTCTTTTTTAGACGTTGCTTGAATCAACAAAAGATCGTACGAATGAATTTGATGATTTAACACGTATTTATACGATTATCTCATCAACATTGAATGATACTGATCGAATTACATTAGATGAAAAATTTACTTTACTTCAAGAAAAATATAATCGTTTATCGGATAATCTTACTCAGCGTCTTGCATTACTTGATGAAGCAAATCGTAAGTTTTTTTGTTTTTGTTTTCTAATATCATTTTATATGTTATTATTTTAATATTCTTTGAAGATGAACGAGATGAATTTGATAAACAAAATGAACATGTTCAAAATCTTTATCAAGAAATGCAAAATGATTTTACAAAATTAAAACAACAATCATCATTTAATGATGATAATCGTGATGACAATTTATTATCGATTGAAAAACGTTTAGAACAATTTAAACAATTATTAAAACGTCTTGATGAAACAAATAATTATTTAAAAGAATTAACACGTTTACAACGTTTATTAACTAGTAAAGGACATCGAATTGATTTTCGTATGGGTGGTGAATTAAATGCTAATTTAAAAAATCTTGAAGGACAAATTCAAAATGAAATTGAAAGAATTGAAAGAGCTTTACAAACAGAAAATGATTTTCATCATTTAGAAAAAGAGCTTGAATCATATTTGAAAACTTCATCTGACCATTTAAAATCAGCTCAACATCAACAAGATAAAGGAATTGCTTATCAGGTTAGATTTTATTTTGACAATTTTTTTTTCATTTTAATTAATCTTTTATCCATTCAAAATATTTCCTACATGAAATGACTTGAAAAAGCATAAAAACAAAATGAAACGAATTTTTACCATAAATTATGGCAAAGAAATCATAGAAGCGTCGTTGATTGTTCTTTTATTGTCATCACTCGCTTATCATCATTCACGTTACCTCGCGAACTTTAGACAAACCAGCAAGATGACTGTTGACCTCTGATCCTTCATCTTTGAGTTTCAGCAGTTCCGCAGTTACTTGTAGTAACCAGTGAAATTTTATCCTGAAACTTTAAAGGTCTCACATGTAATTAGATTATCAAAGAGTCGCAGATCTCTTAGAACATCGGCATTGGAGATATGAGCTTTTGAAATAATCCAGGATTTTTCAAAGTTATCGAATAATACAAGAATATGTTGAAAAGATTATCTTTCACAGATGAAAAGCATTGAAGCTCTTTTTTTAGATTACTATATCGGAGACTTTCAATTTGAGTTAGTTTCAGGACGAAATTCGAAAATACAATTGCTCCGAAAGGGTGGGACCTGCAGGAATCTTTGTAAAATGGGCATTAAAAATTCAATAGTTCTATGAAATCTTAATAAGAGTCCAAATATTTTAGGATCTTTTACTAGAATACCATTAAATATCTATAAGCATAAGAAAATCATTGAAATTGGAAAGAAACATCTGGAGAGATTCTCTTGTCAGTAGGGATTTTACATTACCATTACTGGTAATAAAGGGTGTGAGTGTGGGCATTGGTGAAGACAAGACCAACATTCACACCTTCCTGTAAATAACTATGTCATTTATATCTCCATTCCATATTGTAAATCTCTAAATAAGGCATATGCGCATGATCCATCTTATTTAAAAAAATCGAAGTTTTTTTGAAGTATTTCTTTGAATTCAATGGTTATTTATTAGACTGTTTTTGATCGTTTACAACAAAGTGAACATGAACTAAATAAATTAATTCAACTTGCGGAACGTCTAAAGCATGAACTTCCACGTTCACAATATGAACAATTACAAAATAAAATAGGACAACGTCAAGAATATCTTCAAACACTTTTAAAAACATGTCAACAAGCACGTGGTGAACATGAACATATGGTTAAAACACAAAATAAACTTAATGAAGAATTAATTGCTATTAATGATTGGTTTAAAAGACTTATACAAGAATTAACACAACCAATTGATCTTAATTTATCATTAAATAATGTTAATGATATTCAAGATTCAATGGCAGTAAGTCTTTTGTTTATCTTTATACATATATAATTGTAACTAAATATAAAATTATTTAGCAACTTGATGCATCCATTGATCAACGTTTATTAAGACTTGATCAAGCACTTCGTGATGAACCAAATTTAATTAGTTCGAATGATAAAGAAATTCGTGAAAGATTAAATACTGTTGAAGAACTTAAACATCAAGTTAAAGTAAATTATTATAAAATTTTACTCAATGAATATTATAAAGAAACCTGTCAGACAGGATGGCCACCATTTATTTGAAAAGCCACTTATACTGTATTTTAGAGCAACTCGTGCCGCATCGAATTAGTATCTAGAAAATTACTTTTTCATCAAGCCTTCATGTTTTAAGATGCCGTAAACCAGTTAACGGATAGTATAATAATTGTGCGTGACATGAGCAAATATTAGGACTCAGTATATTTCCAAACCAAGCTATTTCAAATTTTATTTAAAATAACTTCACTAGAGTTCTGTCTTATCTTCCATAGTGTACATTTAATAATACTTACAATAACTTTCTTCATACACCAAATTTTAGCATTTTTATTAGCTTTTGTAATTTTTAGCTTTTATGATGTTTTAAATTCTTTGATACTGCTTCTGAGGACAAAGGTGATCAGCCATGCAACTTTTTCAGAAACTGTGTGTCACCATAGCTCTATAAGTATATAAATTGATTGACCTTTGATTCAACATGCATCATTGTCAAAAAACAACATAAAAGCTAATAATTGCAGAAGATAATAAAAATACGAAGGTTTTGCGTACAAAGAACGCTATTATGAATATTATGACCCGAATTGCTCTACAAAATGATATAGGTGATTTTTCAAATGGATTGTGGTCATCTTGTCCGATAGAATTCTTTATAATCTTTTTGTTTTTTAAATAGAGCCATCTAAATAAACGACGTACTATTCTTGATGATATTCATCAACGTATGACTCAATATCTTAAATTAACTACAGATATTAAAACAGCTATTTGGTATGAATATTTTAAAATTCTTAATTCAGTTCATGAATTGTTTTGTTAATTTTTTTTTAGTGATGCTGATTTTAAATTAGCACCATTTTTTGATGGATATGCTCGTAATCGACTTGATGAACATGAACGTGAACTAAACGTATGTTGTTGTTTTATTCTATGAAGTTTAATATATCAATCTTTGTATTTAGTCCCTTGAGCAAATATGTAATGAACAAAAAAATCGTTTAGCTGAAGCACATAAATTAGTTGATATATTTCGACCACATTTACGAAATAATGCAAAGGAATTATGTGATAGTCAATTGAGAAATTTTCATCAAACTATTGAAGATCTTGGTAAAAATAGAGATAGAGAACCATTTAGTTTTTTTAATTAAAACAAAAAAAAACTCTTTTTAGAAACTCGTATTCATCAACGTCGTAAAGAATTAGATGAAATTCGTCAAAAATCGAATAGATTTAATTCAAGTCTTGCTCGTTTACAATCTGATACAGAACGACTTTTACATATGATTGACAAAGCACCAGATGTAAAAAATTTTATTTATTTTTTTTACAAAAAAAAAAGAAAATTTTAATCATTGTTTTTTCTTTGTTATAGAGTGCGGAAACACTTATTTTAGAAATTGATTCAACATTTTCAGCTTTACAATATCTTGGACGTGATTTAAAAAAATCGTTAGATGTATCAAGTTCATCAGATATTGATCGAGAATTAAAAGATATGGCTAGTTCAGTGGAAACTGTTCGAGATAATCTTGATCGAGCAAAAAAATCTTATGAAGTAGATTTGAAAATTTTTCTCAAAAATAAAAAATTTGGAATTTTCTATTTAGGAAAATGATAGTCTTCGTGATCGTATTGAAAGAATATTAAATAAAGTCAAAATTTTTACAAATCGTAAACGACAAGAATTACATCAAAGTATCGATAGTGGTTATGGTAGTATTGATTTAACTAGACGATCAATAGACATGAAGGTATATGATTGTATTTTTCGAGAAGAAACTAACGAGGAATTATCCGAATAGATAACCATCGCTTGTAGAAGAATGCCCAATCCATTTTTAAATAAGACGCAATCGATGAGTAGTGGTTGAGCTCCCATCTAGTTACACCCATGCGTGCATCGACTTTTGAAGTTCAGTTATGATTGTTTTGCTAAATTTTCGACTCAGTTTAGATGTAGACCAAAAAAAAATAGATTTTTGATGTAAAAATTTGTTCATAGAATATTCTGACAGCTTTAGCTGGTAAGAATATTTCTTTGTCGAAATATTGAATTTCTAAAAAATAATCACTTGTAAGAGACATGTAAAAAAATCAAGTTTACTTGAAAATTTAATATCTCCACAAAGAAGCATTCTTTTCGACTGAAACTTTCAAAATATTCTATGAACAGAGTTTTAGATCAAAATTCTGTTTTCTTCATTTTTCAGTGATAATCTAAGATTGAGTCAAAAATATTATAAAACAATCGTAACTCTACTACAGAGACACATCGAAATAAGCCTCTTTAGGCTTTTGCTAGACTCACCGTAACTTCTTTATTGGTTCAATTCGAATGATTCCGTTGTAAGGAAATTTTCAGTCGCTTTCTTTTCTTGTATAATATACACATTCTGTTGTAACAAAATATTGTTGGTGATAGAGCCCGTAGGATCCAAAACTTTAGTATCCGGAACCAACCCGATAGACTTTATTCCTTCAATGTATAGAACATATTTTAATATAATGTTTTGATTTTTTTTTCCAGAGTTTTATCAAAGATGTTGATTTGGAAGCATCACAATTATCTGAAGTAAATGATTTAATAGTGGCATTAGCTGAAAGAAAATGTGATCAACAAATAATTCGTTTGTTAGAAAAGAAACAAGAAGATATTTTACAAGATCTTCTAAAGTAATTTGATCAAACAAACGTTTCTTTTTTTGATTTCTTAATTAATCTTCGTATTTTTATCTTAGTTTAAAAAATGAAACAACAAAAACAATTGAAAATCTCGATCTTCAAGTTCAAGAACAAGAAAAATTACGTCAAAATGCTCGTACAATGTTATCAATAATTCAACGTACGAAAGTCCAACTGATTGAGTTACGTCCAACAATGAATGATGAAGCTGATCAAAGACTTAAAGTTTATTTTATTTTATTTTTCTTTTAAATTCAAAATCAATTCTTCTTCTTTTTTTTTTCTCTAATTAGAAAATCAACGATGATTTAACAATAAATTTTGAATTATTTCAACAATTATTGGATGATTATAAACGTGTATATGGAAATATATCTGATGATTTAGATAAAATAATTACACGTGTTGTTGAAGATATGACTGAAGTAAAAGCACGTTTTAATGAAAAAGAATCAGAATTAAATGCTTATGATATAATACGTGATGAATATGAAAATATTATTGAAAATACATTAAAAATAATTCAATTAATTGAAATCAAAACACAACAATCACATGGTATTGATCTTAGACAAAATTTAGATTTATTAAAAGTATAAAATAAAATATCTTTAAAATAAATTAAAATTTTCTTGAATCTTTTGTTTTAAAGGATTTAACAAATGAAATGCAAGCACATCGTTCATTAATCGATCGTTTACAATTACTTTCATCAACATTATCATCACAACTAATTGATACAAATGAACGTGAACGTGTTAGACGTCGTCTTAATGAAATAATACGTCGATGGACTCAACTTGAACAAGATATAATGAGTGAAGAAGAAAATATGGAAGAAATGAAAAGTCTTACAGAATTATATTATAATATAAATATAACTTGTGAACGATGGTTAAAACAAGCACGAGATTTAATTAATGAATTAACTAATACAAGAGATGTCGAAATATTTGATCAACTTATACCAAAAGCAAAAAGTATTTTATTTGAATATCAAACTTCTTTAGAACATGTACAAAAATTAAGAAATAGACTTAATCGATTAGTTCAAACAAATCGAACACCAGAAGCTACACAAAAGGTATATTTTATATATAAAAAAAAAATCAATAAATTATTTCGATGACAAATAAATAGTTAGCAATTTCGAGAAAATATACATAGACATTTTAGATATTGTAGTTGAGGTAAAGCTGTTTTCGTTGATACAAAATGTTGATTTTCAGGGAAAGTTGAAACTTGAATAGCTAAACTTTAAAAATTTTTATCAAAGATCGTGACTAAACAAAAATAAAATGTGGCATAATATGTCAGCTAATTAATAGTAGTGTCTAAGGTAGAAATCTTCAGAGCAAAGGTTTTTTGGTCTTAGTTCCGGTAGCTTCTTATCTACCAGTTACGCCCTAGAGAAAACTATTGCAGAATTTATTCGTATCTTATCTAAAAAAATTCTTTCCTATTCGTTTTATGATTTATTTAATCAATGAATAGCACACTTTTTTTGAGTCATCTCTTTTGAATTATGTTCTCATTGTTATAACGAAAAAAAGAATTCGTTTATAGACATAGAATATTTGACTATAATCTTTCGTGTTTCGCTTGGGGTAACTTTTTATCTCATAGCAGCACACATTTCTAGTTTTAAGTCGATAAGAAACTTGTATGAGTCTCTATCAAAGAAAAATACACCACGTTCGGAAGAGTATGTTTATTTTAAATTATTACGTCTGATTCGTCTTCCTTGAAAGTAACATTTATAAATGTTTACTAAAACAATATACGAGATCAGTTCTCTTTCTACATACGACAATCATACGAAACTAATTGGTTTACTTTGCCTAAGAATGTTTAATAATGCTGATAATTAAGATATTTTGAAAAAAATAAAATAAATTCTTTTTAATAATCTTTCCATTCGTCATCTTTAACTAATGAGAGAACTCATCCGACTGATATTCTTCTACTAAGCTTATTAATACGACTTAAAGTGTGAACTCTTCAAGTTATATTCACTCTACCGCGTTTTCTTCTTTTTGTATAATTTTACGAATAAAAAAGTAATTAAGAATTTCCTCGGGAAATTTTCGCCCAGCACTAGATTTTATTGTTTTCTTCACATGATGAAAGTTTCAACTCAAACAACATTATTTTTCACATAAGCTCTAAAAATAGTCTAATACTTTTCATACACTATCATAAATTTCTCAGAATTCATTCTTATGAATTTTTCTTTGTTCCCTAAAAACTTGTCCTCTTACTAAATAATAACAACACTAAACGTTCAATATTTAAATGTCTATTTTATTTTAGCTTAATGAAGTTGATCAACTGTTAAGTGACATGATAAGTCATCGTGAAAATCTTGAACAACGTTTAGAATTAAGTCAAAAAATACATCTTCAATTAAATGAATTTAATAAACAATATTTATTCTATGAACAATGGCTTGAAAATATTCAACGAACAAATGATTCAATCTCGGACCAAACATTAACAACCGAAGAAAAATTACAACGTTATCATGATATACAAGTTGAATTAGATAAACGAAAACAAATTATTAATACATTAACACATGATTATCCACAAATTGTTCACCTTATATCAATACCAATTCAACAATTACTTGGAAATATTGAACGAATAAAAACAAATGTAACTCGAAAACAAGAGGTAAATTCTTACATAAAATCATTTTATTTTAAATGATCTTTTTTTTTTAATATTTAAAGGAATATGACAATCAAAATCAACAACAAAAAGATTATCGTGGTCGTGTTGAATTATTATTTGAATGGCTTAAACAAACACATAAATATGAACCATTAAGTGATAAACGTGATTTAGATTCTCTTCAACGAGAATATGCACGTTTAATTGAAAAACGTCAACTTATTGATGAAAAATCACATGATATTGATTTATTGCTACGAAATATCAATAGGTTAGAAGGATAACATAGAGTTTCTTAGGTCAAGAAATACGCGCCATTTCTAGTCGGAAAATGATAGAAAGTTGCAAAAAAGAATTCAGTGTTTGACACTGTAGAAATTCAAACCCAAGAAAAAAGGCTGTATAAATGATATGCTATTTCAGGTCGTTTAAGACACAGTTTGTGACGATCAAAATGATTGTTTTATGGACTAGAAATATCCGATCGTCGATTTCTTACCAGAGTCCCTAGTTTTCCGACTGGAAATTCATGGATTCGGCGCGTCGGAATGATTGAACTGGGATAGAAAACTTAATTATATTTACTTTTTGTTTTTAGTTCAAATTTACCAAATGATACTTTACAACGATTACGTCAGGAAATTGAACATTTAAAAGAACGTTTTGCTGAAACAGTAATAGAACTTGAAACAAGAACAACATTTATTAAGAAAACAATCAAAGTAAGATAATGAATCAAAATTTATTAGCAGTGCATGTGTAGAATTTTATAGTTTCTTTAAAACTTATTATGCTATTGAAAGTCTTCAAAATTAGATTTTAGTTTTCTAGAAAAAAAAAACACGCATGAAAATCTATCTAGATTAACCAATTAGATAAAAACTATCTTTATTCTTAATTTAATGCAATGTTTTTCTGAGATCGGCTTCAACATATCCAAATTGTGATCATATTCATTTAAACTATCGACAACAATGAAAAGGCTATTTTATATAATAATCACTTCTATGATGTAGGACTTGAAAATCAGAATGGTTCAGTCGTTTTTGTTTGTACTTTCAAAGTCTTGTGCACATGCTAGCACTTTAAAAATGGTGTAATTATCAAGTCAAGTGATGCAAATCATAACTTTAATCTCAAATAGAGATGTAAGCCTATCGGTTGAGTCACTACTGTTAAGGCATTAAATAGATTCTAAATTTTCGATATCCCGATTCCATTTTCAGAGATATTCATGTCTAGTTTTTCATCATCATTCTCGCTATTTTTAATTTCATAATCTCATGGAACTAAGCAAATTTTTAAAACGAGCGTCGAAAAATTTCAGTTGCCGACGATGATGACAGAAGAGAAAATCTACAAGAGACGCAATTGGTATCATTGATAAAATCATCAACTTACAACTCTAATCCTAAATTACCAGAAAATGTTCAAACTGTATTATCTCGATTGAAACAAAGGTACAATCTGTATCTGGAGAAGAGTTGAATGACGATCCACAACTCTCACTATCCAGATATCAATAAAGACTTTACTCTTATTAAACCTGTTGACTAATTATTAATTAAAAAGTGTTCGCAATTTGAAAGTTACGAAACATAACTATAAATAAGATAAAATCATGATGATCTCTGCACATGAAAATAAGTCTTCTTTGTCTTCCTGTGTTTCGAAGACGCATTAAATAGATTAGTGTCTTACTTCAATGACAAAATTTATCATTTACGGATCACTGCATCGAAGTGAACTAAATGTATTACTAATAATAAATCAGACTTAATACAAGGGTTTTTTAAAATTGTAAGTTTTATTCTTCAGTATTGACTATACAAACTGATGTGTTTTCGGAATTCGATTGATGTCTTGTCGAGGTCCATACCCATGAGAAGAATTCAGAGGCAACTTTGATTTTGACTTTTCTTTACATTTGTAAGGTCTTAAGAAGATGCCAATCGACTCTCCAAAATACATCAGTTTGCATCATGAATATTAAAGTATAAACTTCTCTATTTAAAACAAAACTTGTAGTATTCAATCTAATTTTCCCGTTTGACACTTTAGAGAATTCCGATCTCTCGTGTGTCTTATAAACTAAATGCATGCATATCACATTTCTAATAGGATGTAGATGAACAACAACGTAAACATCGCACTTATCAAGAATCTCTAAATAAACTTTCTTCACTTGTACAGCATGATTATCAAACACCTGGCCGAGTGAGCACATGATTTTCTTTTTTTTTAAATAAATAATTTATTTTGAAAAAAATAAAATAAAATTTTTCTTATTCCAGTCAATTGAAGATGCATTAAGATCACTTGATGAACAAATGATTAAATTTGAAACTCAAAATGAAGAAAGAGAACGACGTAAACGTCAACGTGAACGTGAATGGCATTTATTTATGGATGAAATAAATTTATTACAAGATAAATTAAATACATTTAAACAACGAAAAGTTAATACACAGGATTCAATTGAAGAACAACTTCATTTTATACGAGTAAGATTTATTTCATATTCATATTAATTTTTATTTAGAAATAAAATATATTCTTTTCTAGATGCAAGATCAAGAATTAGATCAATATCAAGATGAATTATCTCATTTAAAACAACATGGACAAACTATGTGTCTTGATGATGGTAGTTCTATGCCATTACCATCTGAAATTCATCTTCTTCAATCAATGATTACCTTTTTAAAAGAACAAGTATTCATTTTTAACAATTCCATTTTGTTTTAATATTTAAAAAATTTATTTATTTATTTATTTTTTTTAAAGTTTGAACAACGTCGTCAATATTTACTTCAAGCTGAACGTAAACGAGATATTTATCTTAATGAATGTAAATTATACGAAGATATATTCAGTTTAACAATGGAACGTCTTAGTCGTTCAATTCAAGTTGCATCTACAAGTGATCAATATGCACGTCAATTATCTGAACATAAAATTCATAATGAACAAATCGATGAAAAACGTCGTCAGTTAAATATTTTATATGATCAATTAGATCATGATACACGTACACGTTATTTAAAACAACATCATGATTTAGAAAAACGTTCAAATGAATTACAAGATAAAATTATTGAACAAACTATACACTATGAATATTTATTACGTATATGGAGAGAATATGAAACAAGACTTGATGAAATTCGACATCAATTAGATGGAATACAAAGTCAGTTATCAATAACAAAACGATTATTGCATTTTGAACAAATTCAAGCAGCTTTTGTTCTTTATAAGGTAGAGTTTTTTTCTTTTGTGAAATACAATATAAAATTTTCACTTTTATGAATTTGATTATAACTTCGAAATGAAATCTTTTCAGTAATGAATATATCTTCATTTTACTACTGCGATCCTTATGTACTCTGCCTATATAAGCTGAGTTTTAAGTGAAATAAGGAATTTTTTCACATTAATAATTCTAACGTGTTAAACTTCATCAAATTCAGCCGTGAATGGCGAATTCGAATACGAGTATAAGTAAGGTTTAAGAAGAAAAGAAAAACTGTATATCAGTAACAGTTTTCACATAAAATATTGATTGAGCAATACATGTGTCTAAACGTTAAATAACCTCTTTTTGAATCTTTTTTTTTTCGAAAGTCTTACGCAAGAAAGTTTCGATTTATAATTTTTCGAACTGCAAACCTTGATTATAGAGGTAAAACTAGAGATTCTGTCATTGGTGAATGTTCTATTATCGTTCGTGAAAGACCGTATAGAAATAACATCTTGCTATAATATATGAACTACTTCCTTATTGCATTTCTGAAGGAATAAGTTAAAAATGTCTCTCAAATCGATTGAATAACATGATCCTCCCGTGTGATGAGGAATAGCCGCTGCATCACGTATTTCAGATTTTAATTCCGCATGGATTGTGCTAAGAACTTTGTTTTTTCGTTAAATAAATTTTGAAAACTTATCTTTTTTTTTGTAGGATTTAAGACAACGTTTAGTTGTTATTGAACCAGAATTATTACATTTAAATGATGAAATACAAAATCTTTCTAAAGAATTAAATGTTGTTTCATTACAAAATGATATTATTAATGTAAAAGATAATTTTATTAGAATATCGAATGATGTTAAAGAAAAATTTGATAGGTAATATTAATTTTTATTATTATTTTTTTAATTTTTGTTTTATTTAGTCATAAAAGTGCAACTATTATTGTTAATGATATAAAACGTAATTTAGCTAATCTTGAAGATACATTAAGTCAATGTTCAATTGAATCTCGAACAAGATATGATGGAGATATAAATGAAATGAAAATTCAATTAGAACGAATGATGGTTAAAATCATTTATTTTATTTATTTATTCTTTCTTAATTAATTAATTGATGAATTATTCTTTTAGGAGGTGGAAAAACGTCTTGAAAGTATTGGAGATATTTATTTGAACACAGAAGCATTAATTAAACGTTTAACAACTTATAATTTATATGATTTACAATCAACTGAAGCAGAATTAGAAAGTTTTCATCGTAAATGGACATCACTTAAAGTAAAATAATAATCATAATAAAATTTAGATAATAATTATAATTATTATTATTTTTTGTTTATTATAGACAGAAATTTTTCGAAGTGAAAGTATTCTTCATCAAAATATTATTAATAATTTACCATCAAGACAAGCTTGTAAAGAAATGCTTTTATTTATTGATACAATTAAACGTTTATTGGATGATGATCATGGTGCACCTGTTAATAACAGAGAAACTTTACAAAAATTACTTAAGCGATATCGAGTAAATTAATCTTTTCTTATTCATTTTTTTAGTGAAGAAACATTCGCACAAATACTTCACTTTTATATAAGAACGTCTAATGAAGCATAAATCGAACACAGCTCGGTACATTCTCATCCCAAGCAGTAACCCGAGATTGCTAGACCTTAATGCAAAGGATTTATGATTAAAAAAGTCTTTTTTTCCTCTAGGACTCAAAAAACTAATTTTTCACTATTTACATGCGTTAACATTCATTTTCTTATTAAAAAAAAACAAAGATTCGCATGTCTATACTACATGGGTCATTTTTCGATGATTTCCGTCAACTCATTTAAATATATCCAAACTGTCTCAGATTTTTTATAGTAGGAAATAGTATAATAGAAGATAAGACATGGCGCATCTCTTGAGAAAAAATCAGCCTTCTACCATCTTTCTGGACGGAGATACATATATGAGTCGACCAGGTCTCTGTTCGAAGTTCAGAGAAAAGAATGTTTTCAACAGCTTCTCAGATTTGAACGATAAATGAACTTGTCTATCTCTAGATACATACAAAAAAAACAGAAAAAAATTGTCGTATGACTTTTATTTTCTTTGTCAGGTCTTGCATTCCGTAGGACAAAGGATCCTCCTTCATCTCGTTTGCAGGACAATCGAAAACTTGTCTGTATGGGAAGTACGATGTCAAATATCACAGACGCTTTATTTATACAAAAGTCATCTATGAACTTTATCACATATTTTGCAGCAATAATGAAATGAACATTAAAAGAATTTTTCTTGAATTTTTCGTATGAACGAATACGTAATATGTTATCATTTTCACTTGGTGATAAGCATGTTCATCTTTGAGTAAATGTCAACTCAACTGAGCTAGATAATTTCTTCATCCAAACAGTAGTTGCTAGTATGGCATCTACTCTTCTGTTTACTATTGATTATAACGGGGAATTACGACAAATTTGTGTTCATAGACCAAAACTTCATTGGATCGAAATCAATGAGATAATTTAAGATGTTCTGTTTCTGCATGTATATTCATTTTAAATGAATTCAATACGTTGGTTTAATGAGTTTCTTTACTATTATTTCGGAAATGAAAAATATTTTGATGAGATACGATTTGCCTGACTTTGCGAAAATTTCAATGATTTCGTTGTTTTTCTATTTTTCAAATCTATAATAATTATTTTGTATAGGATATGCGTGTAGAAGTACTCAATCATCAAAGAATAGTTGATTTTCTCAATGAATCATTGCAACAGGAAGCAAATATAGATCTAACAAGTATTGATTATATGGAAAAAATCAAACAAATTAATATTGATTGGATAAGAATAAAATCTTTAATATCAGCTCGTATTGATGTAAGAATAAAAGTTATGTTGAATAAAAAATTTTCTAAAAAATATTTCGATTCTTCCTAATAGACTTTAGAACAATTAAATGATCAATTCAATGAATTTGATCAAACAGTTCGTACATTATCTGATTGGGTTCAAGAACAAACATCTGATCTTGACTTTATGCGTTCAAGAAATATGGAAGCTGGTGCTAAAGATAATTTACGAAAATGCGATGTAAATTAGTTTTTTTTTTTTTTTTTGTTATTTTAATTGTTTAAATAATTTCTTCTTTTGTTTTTTATTTTTCATTTTCATAGGAAATTGCATATCAATTAACATCTAAACAACAAGTTCTAACATCATTAAAATCATATAGTAATCGAATATCATCTACATCAACAACATTTCATATATCTGATCAAGATGGTACAATACAAAATTTACGTCATATGCTTGATCATTTATCACCATCAATTGAACAATTAAAATTAAAATCGAAATCAATTTTATCCGATTGGCAAGAATATAATCGTGTTTTACTTCAAATGGAAAAAATAATACGTGAAGGTGAAGCTGATATTGATCGTATTCAAACAAGTGCAATGAATGTTGAAACATATGAAATGAGTACAAGAAAAGCTCAGGTAATAATAAAGTGATATATGGCTTTTTTCTTGTATTATTACAAAAAATCTAATTATGAATAGGAGATCATTGATAGATTCGTATAAAAAAAAAAAGTCTATTTTATACTAATTCATAATTAGTTGATTTAAAAACAAGTTTTGACTACCTTTTCACGAATATCTTTAAATGTTATTTAACATCTCTTTTATAATGTGAGGTGTTGACAAAATTGTAGAGGGTCTTAAATAAAAGTATGTACGAGTGTCTTATTTTACGTACTCAAATAAATTAGTATATCATTTACAAGTGATAAGAAGCTTTAAAATACACCACTGAGTTCAATTTTGTCAGATGATAAACACGGAATCACATGAAACTATATGACATATGATAATCTCGACGACATATTTTGTAAGAATAACTCATGAATACTGTATAATGGAGATTAAAGTAGTAAAAACGATAGGTATGATGGTGATATGTAAGACAATCAACTATAACTAATGATACATTTGATGTGAAAAGTACTTTGATTTAATTGGTATTGAATATCTTTTAGGAACACTTACAAGTCATGGAATTACGTCGACGTGATCTCGATCAAATTGCTTCTCAAGGTCGTCAATTATCCAGTCAATGTGATGGACAAACATCAATAAAAATAAATGAAATAACACATCGTATTCAACAACAATGGGCAACAGTTGAACAGCGTTTACAAGAAATCATTAGACCATCGAGAGAAATCGTCGATAATTGGAGACAATTTAATAGTTCATATGTTAATTTACTCGATCGACTTGGTGAACTTGAAGCTCGATGGTACACAATTCAACGAGAAAAATTCACATCAGATATAGAATCACTTTTAGACAAAACTAAAGTGAGTATATCTCAACATAACCATAACTAAACTAAAAGTGAGCGCTTTCAGCGGTGTTTTTGAACTAGTGTCTTGAAACCAGTTTAGGTACTTGGTTCGAAGGATGAAAAAAAAAATATCGCTTCGGATTCCAAACCCGATCCGGCAATTAATGAGATTTTTTATTCTACTTGAGAAAAATTCACAGAACTGAAACGCTATATTGTTCTCGTAAAAGAATCTAATTTTAATGAAAACTCATCTACACATGATGATGAATCATTACATGACGAAGTAACTGAATACATTTGTGATGGAAAACTAACACTGTGTTTCATTCCAGCGTCATCGACAACAAGCAAACGTATACTTAGCGAAATTAATGAGATTTTAGAAGCAGAAAGACACCAAAGGAATCGTGAATCACTTGTTTTTTTTTGTTGTTGTAAAGTTTGAGATGGTCTCTTCTCTTTGTTACTGCTTACGGAAGAAAGTAAATAATATACTTTTTCATATAAAATTAAAGTTTGTAAATCGTACTGTGACTGTGAAAATATTTGATAGACGTTGATGAGTTCTGGTCGGGTGCTAGCACAGCTATTCAGGACTGATTGTAGAAAGTCGCACTTGTGCAGGACACTAATTCAAATATGTGCACGACAATTTTTTCATCTTTTGCTTATCGTTAACATTATAAGAGACTGTTAAGAATAATTTTCGGAAGTTAGATATTTGCCCTATAAATACTACTGATGATCATTTCAACCGGTGAAATTAGTTTAACTATTGCCCTAAATAGTAACAAAACAATGAGTAGATTTTCGTCATTTTTTTTTTAAATCGTTCTATACCAGTTAAGTAAAAAATTTATTGAGTTATTTTCTACTTTCATTTTTCTATTTAATAAATGATTTCTTACTGTAGGATTTTCAACAACGTCTTCAACAACTTGATAATGAAATAACAAGATTATATGAACGAGCTCAAAAATTAAGCAATCATTTACCTCCTATAGTTGCCAAAAAGATTGATACACAATATTCTGTTATTAAAAATCAATATGCAGAATTATGTACACTTCATGATAAACTTCAAACTGATAGTAATGAATTAAAACAACGTGAAAAAATCTATTTAGATCATTTAAATGAATTAACACAAGCAATTAATCAAGTTCAAATAGCTTTTAAATCTCAACAATTAACTGATGAAAATGAAATTAATAATTTAAAACAACTTAATGAACTTCATACATTACTATTATCAAAACATGATTTAATTGAACGTTTAAATTCAAATGAATTTATTTTATATTTTAAACGAGCTAAACATTTACATGAAGTTATGATTGAATATTCACATTCAATTGAATTAATTAAAAATCGTATAAAACAACTTGAAATAAATCAATATAATAAATTTAATTTTGATAAACGTTGTCAAAAATGGAATGATTATATTCAAGCTATTGAACAAAATTTAGCAGTTATACAACTAAATTTACGTACTAATTATCATGGTTTATTAGAAATTGATACAAACTTATCAAATACAATCAATGATTTTAATCAACGACAACAAGAATTAATACAATTAATTAATGAAGGTAAACAATTAATTGAACAAAATTTAATTATTGATCATCATACATTTACTAAACTTGAACAACGTTGGCAAACAATTATGAAAGCTATTTTAAATAAACAACAAGAAGTTAAAGATATAATTAAATTATGGTTATCATATCAAAATTATTTAGAAAGTTATTATCGTTTACTTAAAAGTAAATATGAATTAGAACAAGAACAATTACAATCACCAACTATTGCTTTAATTAATCAAATTAAACAAGGAAATTATTTAAGTGCAACACAAAATGAAGAATTAAAAAATTTACTAGAAAAAATTTATGAAACAAATCGACGACTTATAGCACATTCAGATGTTAAAACACAAACAATATTAGAGAAAGAATGGAATGATTTACAACGATCAGCTAATGAAATTGATATTAATATTAAACAACGATCTGAAACACTTATCACGGTAATAAATTTTATTTTTTATTTAGTTCAATTGAATTTTATTGACTTGATTAATTCAATATGTTGATATCGTTTGTTACCTATACTTGTTCTATTCTAGCATCGAAAAAGTCCTCGAAAGGAGAAGGTAATCAGTATAGATTAAATGAATGATCGCATGAATATTCGAGATTAGAAAATAAAACAATAAACGTCATTATAAATTATATTTTACTCATTTATTTTCAGTTCATATACAATATTTCTTCATAGATATCAACGTTTGTGCATGTTCATTAATTTGCTCTTATTCTTCGAAAGATGCACGATTCTTTTCTTTTCTTTTTTCTTAACTTTAACATAGATTCTGCCCAATCCTTTATCCCTGCTCATCTGCTTATCATAAGTTGCTGTTTTTTTTTTTTTAGGAATCATATCAGATTGAGATTTTTCCAGTTTAAGAAGGAAAAAAAAAATTTTGAAAATTCCTTTTCTTTTCATACATGTAATAAAATCATATTTTTATTTTAATAGTTACTCGTTCGTTATAATGAACTTGATCGAGCATTGGATAATTTGAGTATTTCAATAAAATCAATTCGTACACTTCAACAACAATCGACCGAAGAACTTGATCAATTTATTTTACAATGTCAAGTAAGTAAAATCTAATGAATAATAAAAGCAACAATAAATTATTTAGAGTAAAGATCGTGAACTTACACAACATCGACATGAATTACAGCGTTTACGGCAAACCATAACAGAAGTAATTCTATTTATATTATTGAAAAAAAAATTTTTTTCATGTTTAAAAAAAAATGTTAGATATCTCCTGAATTACATTCTGATGATATAAATCAATTAATGCAAAAATTGAAGTAACCAAAAAAAAAAAACAACGAGATAAAAATTAATATTTCATTATTCATCAATTCTTTTTTCTAGTTTACTTGAAATTCAATGGACTGATACTGAACGTATTGTAAGAACATTAATTGATAATTTAACTAAAAAACGTTCAGAATATCATGATTTTGAACATAAATGTAAACGTCTTATTGAATGGTTTGAACATTTTATTGATACTGAATTGAATCATCGCATTGATGGTTTAACACTTGAAGCAAGTCTTGATATATTAAAAACTGAAATACGAAATTTACTTGGTGATAAACGACGATATGTTAATGATTTAATTATAGCAGCACGTGTTTTACAAACACATATAACTGATCAATTACAATTACAAACATTAAAACAACAAACTGATCGATTAGAACAAACGCTTAATACAACAGAAGAACATGTTGAAAAAAGGTTTGTTTTATTTTAAAATAAATATTAATTTTTTTATTTGTTTTTCGTCTTTTTTTCTAGAATTAAAAAGACTGAAATGGTTCTTAAAATGTATCATGATTTTGAACAAGGTTTAGAAAATCTTCGTTCATGGATGGATACTGTTGAAACAAATCTACAAAGATCATTGTCAATAAATACATTAAATGCAAATGAATTACGTAGTCATCAACAATCCATTGTTGTATGTAAAAGGGATCCTGTCGGATGTGATGACTACCTTTGAATTGAAAAGTCACCTATGTCCTTTTTTGTAGAGTAGTTCACGGCACATTCAATGATATGTAGGAAATCGCATTTTCTTTGACCTAGGCAGATCTCGTATAATGTTTGATGGATTTTATACAACTTTATGGTATTTGCAATGCCAGCATATCTACAAATCAACTTATGTAAAGTTCTTTCTAAAAGTCATTACATTTTAGTCATCTTCCATGAAATTTCGATTTTGAAACGCTTTAATGTACACGATGCTGTAGCTCATCACATGATTGCACTAGTGTGAAACTTGCCCAGTGATTGTCGATAGAGTTGGATGATACACAATCTCTACCAAAATTTGTTGTTAGTGCTGTCATGCTCTGAGCGACAGCATTGTGTACACGAAAACGTCTCAAAATTGAAACTCCATGGAAGATGACTAAAGTGTAATGAATTTTGGAAAGCACTTTGCATAAGTTGATTTGCAGATATTCTGACATCAAAATCGTTACAAGTACTATAATATTGTATAGTATCCATCAATCAGTATACGAAGTTTTATAACGTCAAAACTTAGCGAAAATGCGACTTGCTACATATCGCTGGACGAGTCGCAAACTGCTCTACAAAATGATATACATGAAATTTCAATTAAAAAGTGGTCGTGAAATTCGGCAGCATTTTTTTAAGACAACGGACTAGACGAACAAGAATTTTTTAAATTTTAGGCAATCGAAGCGGATATTGAAAAACATAGTACTATTGTTAGTAGTGTTCTAGCACTTGGACATAATTTATTAAGTGAAAATGATATTCGTTCACGAAATATTGGCTCAATACCACGAACAATTCAATCAGTTGAACAACGTTGGATATCATTGAAAGATTTAATACGAAAAAGAAAACTTGAGTAAATAGTTTTTTTTTTTCATTTTGATAAAATACAATATTTGATGAATGATAGATTGGATACAGTTCATGTATCATGGAGAAGTGTTGATGATGCAATAAAACGTGCATCAAAAATGATTACTGATCATGAACGATTTCTTAGTGAAGTTAAAAGAACATGTGGACAAGGTTTACAAGGAGTCAGAAGTGAATACAAAAGTCTTGAGGTATGATTTCAAGAATTTTCATAATATTTCTTATTTTATTTGTTGAAATTTTTAAGAATTTTAAACGAACATTAGATGATGATGAAAAAGATATTCAACAAATTACCGATAATTATTCAGAAATTATTCGAAATCATCCAACAGCAGATTCTACTGGTGAAATTCGTTCAAAAATTAAAGAAGTTAATACTCGTTGGGAAATATTAATTGGAACAGTACATGAAACATTGAAAAATGTATTTAATAAAAAAAGAGAAAATTCAATTTCATGTATTTTTTTTTTATTTAATTAATCTATTGTTTTAGCTTAAATATATGTTAAGTGTACATGGTGATTTTCAATTAACACAAGATTCATTAGCACTTTGGTTAACTGATTTGGATGTACTTTTAACTAATCTTGAACATTTATCAGAAGCACCATCAAATGAAAAGATTCGACAATTAGATGTAAAACTGAATATTTAATATATATTTCTTTTTTTATATTATTTTCATGTTAAGGATATGGATCGAGAAATTCAAGAAAAACAAACGAAAATTGAATATGTTCGAACATGTGCTAATTATTTACTTGGTAAAACAGTTGATGCAAGAGGTTTAACAATTAATATGAATGAATTAACGAAATTTTGTCAACAATTACGAGATCTAACAAAACGTATTAAAAAACTAAAACAAAAATTAATGAACTCAAGCGACGTAAGAGAAGAAAAACACTAATGAAAGTATTAAATAGTTTATACATTTTTTAAAATTTTTTAGCGTCATTTGGATTTAATCACTTCTGCTCGTTCTTCACCACTTCATGAAACATTTTTCTCTACGCCATCAACACATAAACGTTTATCTTCACCAGTTTCATCAAGTAAATCTAAATTTATTGTTTTATTTTTGATTATTCGTTTAATATTTTAATTTACTTATAGGATCTCGTTCACCTCAACGTTACCTTCGTTCACGAGATCGATTTTTTCGTTCATATGATGAAATAGAATGGGGTGATCAATATCAACGTGCTCAAGAACTTTTATCTGATTTTGAAGATATTCTCGTTCAAATTAATGGTGATTTTCTTGCCAAAGAAGAAACTTTTCGTTCTGAAACACCAATTGGTGTTCATGTTGAAGATTTACCTGTTGAATTTACTTATGTAAAAAAACAATTTTTTTTTGTTTAATTTTATCTAAATAAAAGAAAACGAATTTTCAAAATAATTCTTTTTAGACTCGAATATTAACAACAACACGTCGAAAAATTGAAGCATTACGTGAAATAATTAAACAAATTGACCAAGAACTAGGTCCTTTATTAGTCGATGATCTTAATAATGATCCAGTTGTTGTTGGTAAGCATGATATAAAATCGATTGATATGGACTTAACGAATTTTTTTAATAGATATTATGGAAAAATGGAATCGTTTACAAACATTAGCTCACGATAAAGATGAACAATTAAAAGAAAATCGTATGCAATGGAAACATTTTAAACGACAATTAGAAGACCTTGAACAAGCAGTTGAACAATTTACAAAACTAGATAATTTATGTAAGTTAAATAATACTTTTTTTATCATAATTTCTTCTTTTTTTATGAAACACGATCTAAAAGAGGTGTTGAAATATATAGAATAGAAATTTGCAATCATCACCATAGATCATGAGAGACATTATCATAGAAACGTCACAGATTGTGACAAATACTTTAACAACATGCTCACCACAAAAGATCGAATCGTTTCAAGTTTTCCAGAGTTTAAACCGAACCGATGAGGTCAATCAAGTGTCCTGTGGAATCGATATTAATAATGAACGTCCCCAAAGGTCGTAGTTAATGTGATCTTACATTATTGAGAAAACACATTTCTTATTATTTTCTGAAGACTGTTGCATCGTGATAATTTTATTTTTAATTTAAGATCATTTCACGTTGCGTAAAGTGGAACGTTGGCAGAAGCTAGTGTTTGATATGATAGTTTTTCTGAAACACTAAAAATGAAATCATGTTAAGAGTGCTGAAAGCATAACAGAAATCGAAAAAATTCATCCCCACAGGACATTAGGTCCAATACCGAGCCGAATCAATCTAATTTCTGCTTCCTCTCTCTCGTTTGCGTCTAAGATCACGACAGAAATTATTGATATAAGATCAAAAACCGTATACTAATAATATCTCGTTTTAATATATGAACTACTTCCTTATTCCATTTCCAAAGGATTAACTA
This sequence comes from Rotaria sp. Silwood2, assembly GCA_905329745.1. Classification (NCBI taxonomy): domain Eukaryota; kingdom Metazoa; phylum Rotifera; class Eurotatoria; order Philodinida; family Philodinidae; genus Rotaria; species Rotaria sp. Silwood2. The sequence goes on from CAJNSZ010000027.1 coordinate 251,528, forward strand.
AAAAATTCACATTTTAATGGTACAGAGATTAAGCTAACAGCTTTTTATTTTTTAGTACCTCGAACTGTGTATTCAAAAGCAGATGTACATCGTGATCAAGTTCAACGATTAGGTTTCATATAAACAGAATAAATCTTTTTGTTTTGTTTTTGTCACATATTATTCGAATATATGTGTTTTAGATGAATTTCAAGCACTATTAAAATCAACGATGGATCTANAATAATGGCTTCGTGAGTACGTTCTGTACAACGGCACCATAGTATAACTGCTATTATCAAGTGGGTCAAGGTTCTACCAGTTATCAAACTTTCCTTCTTGGAGCACCTATTTCACCATCACTCTGCTACTACTGTGCAGCATTACTCAACTATGCCTATGGCTATCCCATGAATAATTACAGACGAAATTCTTTAGACGATGCTGAAGAAAGATTTGTACAAGAGACATATGCACTTGATAGAACTGTCGACTTGTAATTCTAATTTTTCTTTATAGTAAAGCTTGTTGAGCTTTGTAAAAGCGAGAAAAGAATACACTTTACTTCATGTTTAAGTGATGTTTTCATGCGATCAATGAACCATGAATGAACTGTTAAATAAATCTATACATTCGACAAGATGAGTCCGAAACTCTCTTATATTTGGGTGTGGGCGCAGCTGTAAAAAAAGACTCACATCCACACATTCCCGAACATCTACGCAGAAATAAGAAGTAGAGGGTGCTTTTCAGTTCTATTAGTGGAGCTTCTCGTTGGACTTGTGTGTGAACGGTGTAAAAGATGTCCATGAAGTCGATTGCGATCCGCACCTCTCACGCTTCTTGATATTTGGCCAGGTTCAAGAATTCGAAACGAATGGCACGAATTCTCTCGCTATTCTCTCGCAGGAAGGCAATATGCTTCTTTTGCATTGCGTTAGGCATCTGCTGAGAGCAAGTAATGCTTAATTGATGTACAGATTTCCTCGTTAGTCGTTTTTGCGGATAGTTGTTGCATTTATGTAGGGTACACATCAGGGCCTGCTGTCATTTACGCAGATAAAATATGTGAAATCAATTGACGAATTACACGCTTCGTCGACTGTTCACAGTTGGTTTTTTTCAAGTTTCGAAAAATCAGAGCAAAGTCAATACTCAGATAAAGCAGCATTGAATCAGCATTTTAATGACGCAGTGAATCCTGTTCGTCCCTAATGGAGAATGGCAGTTCCTTTTAGACTAACTGGCTTAGCAAATCTTCCAGTATAAAACAAGGTGCATGCTTTGCCAGCCACGAAGGAATTATTTTTTTCTTCTTCGTTTTGTTATCATTCCAGCACGCTACAGAATACCATACGTTCTACGTCATCTAGACCTAGCAACTATGCATTAATAACGATACAATGATATTCTTCGTATCACTGTTAGGCTGTGTAAGTGTATAGGTGAGGGAATGGGCCAGTGGACCAAGGTGTGAAGTGGTTTGTATGGGTGGGAGTAGGAATGTCTAGGTCTGAGTTTTTTCTTCATTAATACCAACACCCACACCAATTATGATGTCTTGCTCAGCACTATAATATCTAGCAACTTAATAAAAAGAAATTCGATTTTTTTTATTTTTTAAGGGTCAATGGGATCAATTCAGTCGCGGGTTTTAAAATCACCGAAATTTCGGTAATTCTTGTATAATATTTTCAGTTTTTTATATAGTATACATTCAGTTGCTTATATCACATTAATTAGAACAAAGCAATCATTAGTTATACTCATTCAATATATGCGCATTGATGAGCATATCAATAAAATAAAATACTAAAATTATCAATTGGATGATGTTTATATTAGAAAATACAGAAGAAATTTTCAAAAAGACATACAACACAAAATGTATATATGGAAAAAAAGACGTATACAAATATATCAAAAGGCACTTTTCACATGTTGAGCTTCGATAACAACTTTAATTGGTCGAGCATTTGATAACTGTTTTCCAGCAGACTGACTTCTATTTAAATCAAAAGAAATATATTTAGTTTATGAAATTAATAAAAATAATCATGCGTACTCAAGTACACGTCTCGATGATAAAATCATTAATGGATTTGTTTGACTCATTATTTCATCATTTACTGATATACCATCAAGATATTGTTTTAATAACATTTTTAATTGCATATTCTCTGATTGTAAAATACTTCGTTCTTTCTCTAGAGTTAATTTATCCAATGATACTTTACTAAATCGTTTCCAAAACATTTCAAGTGAATCAAATGTATACATATCCTTAGATAATAAAAAAAGAGCAGAAGAATAAAGTCTATAAAAAGAAAATGAATATTATGAAATAATACTTTAGCTAAATCTTCAAATGGTGGTTCATAAAAAGCTGTTTCAACTTCAGCACGTTCTTCATCAGTTAATGTCGATGCATAAAATGGTAAGATTTTTTCTTCTTCAGCTTCTAATTTACGACACATTTCAGCAAATGTTAAAATAATTTCAGCTATTTTAACACGTTTTTCAAGTTGTTTTTCAACTGTATCACATGCTGTAGCAAGTTTTATTAAACGTCGACGTAATTCTTCTTGCATATCCAATAATTGAGATTTTAATTGAAGTAAATACTGTTTCATACTTTCTTTTTCCTAAAAAAAAGAAAAGACTTAACAAATATTCTAATTCTATTTCAATTTTTTCAAAAATTAATGTTGAAGACAATGGAATAGTTTCACTAACGAATAAATTAGAGTAAAAAACTCGATTCATATTTGTTGTCTTATACTTAGACACTTTTTTCAAGCTATTCTTTTCGCAGGTATAGTTGATTATTCTTTTTGAATGATTAAAGTATTTCATGTTTTTTAATGAGAAAGTCTTTTAGTAGTTAAACGAGTGAATTACACGATATATACGTTTTCTAGTTTTCAGGGATGTCAAGAAGGACAATTTTCTGGTGTAGTCCATAGGTGATAGAGTCCTTAGGCTTGACGAAGCTCAAGTCTTGCTCCAAAACAAACGAAGGTGAAGATTTGATATGACTCGAATATTTCAGAAAATTTTACAAGCTTCATCCTAAACTTATATTTAATTAGTGAAAACTTTTTGGGCGAAGATTGTCTTAGTCTTTAGAACTAAAAATTTAACAGATAGTTTTCAGGCAACAACTGAAAGCTCTTTTTTTACACATAGTGTCAGTAGTAGAAAGGACTAGCCTTTCACTGATTGAGACTTTTGATACACATGAATTTTCTTAGTATTTTCTGGAAAATTCTATTTAGGATGGAGATCGAGGGAGTGACGTCCCTCCGCAGATAAGGTTCGTTCTCCGGAACTTTTAAAATAATTGTCCGAAAGAGAAAAATCTAGATGCAGCACTAATGTTTGTGGTGATTGCGTGTGTAAAATAAAATAAATTTTCAAGTAATGCTTTGCCATCAGTTTCAAGACATAGCAATGAATGAGCATAAAACTATTTCTTTACTAAGAGTCAAAATTCAATAATTTGAAAATCGATCGCTCTGTTTTATGTTGTTCTCGTATTATCACGGGAAAAAAGTTTTTGAGCCTTTTTTGATTCGAGTAATCTCGCCACCTACGCGATGTACTGCTTTATGATGTCTAATTCTCTTATCTTCAAGGATCAATCTGTTATTTCGACTGGTAAACTTCTAGATTTCTATTTTAACTTTTTATTTGAATTCTAGTCTAAAACTTTAATTGCTTTTTCTGACTGAAAAACTATAATCTTAATTAATTTTACCTGTGCAACTTTATTCATTCTTGCTTGATGATTTGCTTCAAGAGCTGCTATTTGAGTTTTAACACCATTAATTTTTTCCTAAAATAGTTTATTATTTATTTACTATATAATATTCTTTATGGCTTACAGTAATTCGATTAATATAAATTGTTGCATCCCGAATTTCTTTGGAATTTTTTTCATCTTTCATTTTATATTCTTGATATTGTGCTTTACTTTCTCTTGTTCGTTCTTTATAATTATTTGTTATAAGTGTCATTTCATTTTGTAATGCTGTTGAACGGCTTTCAACATTTAATTGATATTGTTGCATATCTTCTCGATACTTAGAAAGACGAAAAAAAAAATCAATTATTTTCATAGGAAAATATTTTAATTCAAATATACAAACTTTATTACGTAATTCTTCCATATTTGCTTGAAAATTTTGTTCAGCTGCTGTTTCGGCATCAAGAAATGTTTTTTCCATATTATAAATAATATCTTGTAATTCCGTTTTTGAAATATCATGATCACGAATGATTCTTGCACGTTCTTCACGAAATTCATATTTTATTTGTTCAACATCTTGTTCGTATTGGTCAAGTAATTTATCAATTGTTGATGTATGCGTTGCTAAATAAGATATTAACAAAAAAAAAAAATATTTTTCTACATCAAATTTTCCTTACTAATCATTTTTTCAATGGCTTCAAAAAAGCTTCTTAATGCCATATCATATTGTTCTTCAGCTTCTTCAATATCTTTTGATGATGCTTTAATAACAGTATCTTTTCGATCAATAATACGTCCAAATGTTTGAGATAAAATTTCAATTTCTTTTTTTAATTCTTTTGATTTAGCTGCTCGCATAACAGCAAGCCATTGAGTATTTAATTTAAATGTATTATTTTGTGTAAATTTTTCTTCTCGAGTTAATTTTTCCTTTACATAATAAAGTCATATAAAAAAAAATTTCATTGGATTTTCTTAAAAAACTTACTCGTAGAAAATTATCCATAACAGCTTCTTTGACTTTATTTTGCACCTCTTCTTCGAGGGCTTTTTGTGTTGCAAGAAGATCTTGTTCCGTCGCTTCCATTTTTCTCTTTTTCTAATCTATAAAAAGAAAAGTGTTCAAAATAATATATATTGAGGATTTATTTGGAAAGAAAAAAATAATTTTTTTTTTTTATTATTTAGATCTTTTTAACACCGGTATTAATTTCCATACAAGCTAGACAACGATTTTTAGCTGCTGGGTCTTGTCGATAATCAACAGTAAGTGTATATGGTTCAGGTTTTGGATCAACTGTATATGTGCGATCTTTACAATGCAAACAAACTTTTGTTGTTGTTGACCAAGCTGGATCATCAGGTGCCAATGCACGTTGACAATTACGACAATAACCAGCACGATATTCAGTTAAGTATGTATTAACTGATGCTTTCATTTCAGGAAAATCAAATTCCGGTTGATGACCAGGAAATGCATAATTACGTGGAACTAAAATAAAATTTTATTTAAGTAATCAATTAGTTTTAAAATGAGAAGACTTACGTTCAAGATTACGAACTTCAGGTCGAGGTGGATCGCCTCGAATAGTACCATAACCACATTCGTATGTTGTAGCAAAATAATGATCATACTACAAAGAAATTCATATTAAAATGATAAGAATACATTAGATTAGAAGAATTAACTTGAGAAGGAAGCGGTTTTTGAATCCGCTCATGTTTTACATCAGCTCGCTCTTCTTGCCAATTATAAATTAATGTATTATTACTATAAGGTCGACGAAAGAAACTCGTTTGAAGCATGTTGAAATAAACGTTATAGAGATCTCGATAAATATCTTGATAAATATTATTAATAACTACAAGATGTCATACATAGAAAAATTTTGTTTTCTGTTGCTTAGCAACGAACAAAACTTCAAAGTTTTATCTAATGATAAAAATAATTATGTGGTTGATTTTGAATATTTCTAAAGCAAATTCTTGACTTTCTGATAGATTATTCAAATTTCTTCATAAGTTGTCTTAAGACTAACGCCCTCTCTTGAATTAAATTTAGTTCTAAAAAGCTTTTTTTTTATTTCATCAAAAAAGAAAATCATAAAAAGTTTAATAAATGTTTATATATTCAGTTAGATAAATTAACTTAATATTTCATCAAATAAATGAAGAAATTGATCATTAATATGATAATGTATAGAAAAGATGACCAAGCCAATGTTCCAGATCCATCTACTATTGGACTATTAGTTGTGCATGGTACGCTTGTTGCAATTGAGGAATCATATGCATTAGTGTCATTATTAAGGATTAAAGTTATATTCCACCTTTCTATGCATATATTTTGCGGTAGATAGCGGGTGCGGATCCTTTCTCCTTCAATAGATAAATTTGATGAGTAAAAAAATAATTGATTATTTAAGAAAACATACGAGCAAGAAAACCAAGCTCCACAGCTAACGCTGCAACAAGTAATGCAAGAAGAATACCAATAAGTATATAAGCCCAACATGGACATAAACATGAACGACATAAAGATGATGCGACTGGTGGACAACAGCATTGGCATCGACTTATATTCGTCTAGCGAAGAACAATTCGAGAAATGTTTTTAATAAGTCTTTATTTTTTCTTACACTTAGAAGTTTTGTACTTCGAATACGTTGTTTTATCGGTGGTGTTATTTGGGTTTCTGAAACATAATGTGTTTCACCAACTAAATTACCCGGTTGAAGACCAATCGAAGCCTAAAATAGAAAATTTTTGAGTATAAGAAGGTCTGTTGGTAATCTTACAGCTTGTCGTGTTGTGTAAGTATTAGTAGTAGCCATGATGATTCTCTTTGGTTAATTGTTGAAATGATCAGAAATTTGATTTCATTCTTATTTGATGAAAAGCGAGCGTAAAATATTTATTTTGAAATAAAATCTTTTTGATGAAAATTTATTTATTAGTGACAAGGAGACAGATGAATTTCAAGAACAGATGGTAAAGATGTAGACTTGAATTAAATATCATTTTTACGGTATTTTTTTGTTGTTTGCAAAGTAAATTTTTGATCTTAAATCAATTTTTGGCTATTGAATATTGATTTAGCTATATTCAATTATGAAGGTTCTTTTCCAATGTTTTCATTATTTGAACGATTAGCTATTGCTATAATAATATAATATTTAACGACTGCTATTTCATTCAGCAAATGTTTTTTTTTTTTTTTAAATTTCGATTTCTATTATTTTGTTCAAGCAATTCATTCAAATTACCACAAACGGTTACGATAACCAAAAGTTAATAAGATTGCTTACATGTCTTTTGTATTTGAGAATAACGATGTGTCTCTAACGGTTTCTCTTGTTTTTGAATGCGTAACGGTTACTTCCTTTTTCATTTGTTCTTAATTGAAGTGTAACGGTCAGTGATATATATCTATATAAGCGATGTGTTCTGTTCAGTATTTTCTCATCATTTCCATTCTAAACAGCAATGTTTCGTATTCAGCAATCAACTAAAACTTGTCCAAATAATAGTTCACCTCTACAAGTAAGTTACTTATCATAGTATGCAATGTTATATGAAGAAAAAATTCTAGAAAATACACTCAACACCAATGCGTCTGTGGATTTCAAATATTCCATATTATTGGTCAACAGTTGAACTTGAAAAAATCTTTTCAGTATGTTCTTTTTTATGATCTGTTTTTTTTCTATCTGTTTCTATTTTACTTTAATGATACAATAGACATTTGGTCAAGTCTATGATGTTGAAATACCTTTAAAAAATGGTCAGTCAAGAGGTTATGGATTTGTAACATTTGAAAAGTATATGTATTTATTTTTATTGATAATTATTAATTAATCTTATTATTATAGACAAAGTGATGCTATACGAGCTATTCAATCAATGGATGGACAAATAATCAATGGTCGCAGTATGCAAGTAAGTGTAAATGAATGAATGAATTGTCATGTTCACTTTTTATTTTATTCTATGAAGGTATATCAAGCCCATGTAAAACAAAAATCTTTATTGAAATCTTATTTTCTTATTCAATCACTTGATCGATCATTATTTGGTGGATGTTATTGTTGTAAATCAAATTCAATAAATCGAATTAATTATGCACAAGCACATCAATATCAATGATGAGACATATTGTATAATATATCGTTTGTATATATTTATTATTCGTTTTATTTTTTTTGTTTTGTTTTGTTTGTTATTATTTAATTGTACAGTGAACATATTTTCTGTAGTTGAAAAGTAAAAATATTTTATCTTATCGTTGTTATTGCATGTGAACTAAGACGAAAACTTGTTTTTGCTTATTATGTTATTGTTTGTTATATGAAGGAAACTATTATTTGAAGTAAATAAACAAGATGAAGAAGGGCATAGGTAAAAAAAAATATTAATATAGGTACTCACACTACAGTCTATTGAAAATAATGTCTATTGTTAAATAATGTCAAGCGAATATAATATTAGTGTTTCTCTTTAATATTTGCTTATCTTCAATAAGAGAATATATGCTCAGAATTTTAAAAAAGTATCAAACGAAGATCCTTATGCAGTATGTATTTGTTTTCTTGTATTTTTTTTGTCGTCTAGAAACAACAAAATTATACCGAACAAATATAGTACTAATATGATTAGACGTTCCATTGCTCATTGATAATTGTTGCTTTTATGTTTCTGGATGAATTGGCTGATAAAGATGTTTATAATTGTTACTAAACAAAGAAAGTAATAACATTGGTGCACATAAAATTTATGCTATAATTGTATTTATTACAAAATTTTTGTATTTTATAAATAGTAAGCAATCATGTAGGCATTGCTGATAATGAAATTTAAATATTTACATTGTTTTTTTTTTATTAACATGCTTAGTTCTAGTTGATGTGCATGAAAGTTCAAAAATCGTTGGACTTATTTACATATGTTCCATGAGATACAATCAAATAGACAAGATAAAAGTGAACATTGGCATGTGAATAAATATAAAATAGCTTATGTTAATGTTTACTTCGTACAATTTTTTTCGTTCAATTCTTCATGGTATTATCATTTATTTGAAATAAAAGTGCATCTGGTAGGTAATAGAATATATAGCATTTCAATCAGTTTTTAAAAATTACTTTAAGGTAATATTATTGGAAAATACTATCTAGTCAGTTGTACACTTTATTACGTTTATTTTCGATTGATGTGTACACGTACGTTGATGATTGCATTAGATGTTTTTAGATAATATTTGAAAAAAATTTCTTATAGATATAATCATATTTAAAATGAATGCTATAATTTTTATACATCGAATGTATATAATATTTATACAAAGAGTATAACAATGACTACAGAATTCGTAAGTGCTTTCTTTTTCTTATTATCTTCATGAAAAAAGAATCAACACTATTTACCACACAAGTCTTGTTTTATAATATTTGATAACGCTTCGTTTTGTTTTACTGAATAAACATTGGGTTTTTATTGTAGAGACGTATGAGAAAAGGATCAGAAGCATTATGCCTGTATTATTAATCATTCAAACTTCTGTAAGTGACGTACCTGAAAATTAAATAGAGCTCAACTATTTTTAGTACTTTTTGTTCATTTATCACCTTTATTGTATGTCAAAGATAAATATCATCTTGTGTGAAGATAATAAGAACTTTCATTCTTTACTTGTGAAAAGTCAGCAGTTACTTGTATCTTTTTAGTGTTTAGAATGTTAAAGTTTATACATCAATGTAAAAACTGTCATGTTGTATCATATCATCGTCTGTTAGTAAGTTACTTGAGTAAAGGTCCTTCCTTATGAAAGGTTTTTATTGAAAATGTTATTGTCCTTTTTGAGATTCTGTCAGGGTCATTTTTTCTTAGGCAATCGATCATGCTCTGTATACTTTTTATGATTGACTAAGAAATCAATCTATCATAAAGCTGTTGGCTCATATTCTCTCTATATATACCATAGAGAGGATTCAAACAATTTTGAAACGATCTCATAATTTATCGTTCTTCTCTAAAATATCAACTATTTCATTAAAGTCTCGATATATCATTGAGTCAACATAATTCCAGATAACTATAAAGTTCTGAATGATGTATCTCAGAGAATAATGAACGGTTGAAAAGCTTTTAGATAAAATATTTGTTCATTTTTGACTTGCTAGAAACTATAGATTGCGATTGAAATTTTTAAAAGGCTAGGAACATTATTTTTAATGGTGAATCAAAAGGTTTTGTGTATCCTATAATTCCTTGTTCGAACATGCTAAAAAATTGTTGGAGTCAATCGTTTTGCAGGGCAAGCACTTCTCTAAAAAACATGATAGTAAATTAAGCTGTAGTCTTTACCCATTTATTTTTTCAAGAACTCCTTTCAACGTAAAACTTTAGGAAAAACGACAATTAAAGTACCTTGTCGAAAGACAAAAAAAAGTAACTTCAAATAATGTATTTGGTTGAATAACTTCTGATCTACAAGTTAGGTAAAAAAATTTTGATCCAAACTCATCGAAAGCATTTTCTAGAGGATTAAAAGTGAAGAAACGTCTTGTCTAAAAACTTGTCGATCACCCATTGTTAAGAAACCATAACATCCTTGCCTTATTCTTTGATTTAAGTTTTTAAAAATATTAATGAATAAGACTTGATGCAACGTTAATGGGATAAATGTGGGTCTTTTTGCATTCATAGTAAACCCATTCAGGAACGCAACCTAGGAATTAGTTCTCATTCCAACATGTTCTTTTGACAAGAAATAGGCATTAGCAATGTTCAACTGTATCCGACTGATTCAGGTACGAATTCAAACAGTTGAATCCAAACAGGATTCTAATCTAATAGATGAAAAAGTTAAGTATTGAAATGTCAATTGGTTTTATAAAAATGAGACATATTTTGATTTAAGATTTTATTTGAACATGGCTGCTAAGTATAACGATAATTCTACAAATTCTTCTAAAGTTTCTGATGTGACAGTTGAATTATCAAGAATGCTTCATCTAATCGAAGAAGATAAAAACATACCATTTGTTTCTTTGGAAGAAGCTATCAATCCACTTGTTCCATTTGTCCCAGAACTCGAACAGATGATTTTGATAGTGAAAAAAAATCATAATATAGCAAAAGATAGTTTAACAACTGATGAATCAAGTTCTATTTTACTCTATACCATAAAATGGAAGCCAATAAATAAATCGTTCCGTGTCATTCTTAACACTACATTAGAAACAAGAAATCAAACACTATTGAAACCATGGTTTCGTTATCTGAAGTTAATTATGACTGCTTTAAATAAACTACCATCAAATTCTACTCGTCTTACTGTTTATCATGCTGTAAAATTGAATTTAATTGCACAATATCCTGTGGGAAGAATATTTGTATGGTGGGGTTTTACATTATGTACAACATCTCTTGACATTCTCAACAATGAACATATTTTAGGTCAAAATGGAGCAAGAACATTATTTATTATTGATAGTCAATCTGGCAAAAGTATTTGCAAACATTCATTTTATTCTAAAGAACAAGAAGTATTAATTCCTGCTGCTTGTCGATTTCATGTAACAGGTTGCTTCGATGCAGGCAATGGATTACATATCATTCATTTGAAGGAAATGCAACCAAAACATCAACTCATTGCTCTTGTTCAACAAGTTTCGAAGATTTTGCCGAAAAAAGTCTCCACAATAGTTTGGTCAGAAAAAACAAAACCCGTTATGCCACGGTCATTATCTATATCTCCACTACAGAAAAAATCTTTCACTGAGAATTTAGCAAATAGAAGGAGCATGATAGAACCTATTCAAAAACCATTGGTTGAACCTACAAAGCCAAAACATTTAAGTGTATTGTTTCCACGCATCAATCCCAAGGTTCAAAAATCGGTTGAAGCATTGCTTGCAGATTCGGTAATCATTTGACTTAGTATATTCATACAAATATAATTAACAAGATAGTAAATATGAACCCTAAGAGATTCATGTCATCGATCGAGAGAAGAGTGCAGACTGAAAACAACTTGAATACTTTTTGTTTTGTCAGTTCGACTCGGTAGAAATAATGAGTTATAATAGTAAGTTTTTGAACTAAATCTATTCGTTTCATCTATTAATTTATTCATATATATTATGATTTTCCTTCTTTTTCTTCTATCATGCTACTTTATACTCAATGAAGAGTATCATTCATTTTTTATTTTATTTTATACAGAAATTGATCACTCTAGATCTTTCACGAATTCAAATCGGTGATCAAGAAGCAAAAGCTCTTGCCTATGCACTTCAACAAAACAAAGTAATATTGACTATCTATTATCTTCTTCACCTTGCATGTTCACATATATTTTTAGACGTTAATTACATTAGACCTACAACACAATCTTATTGGACCTCAAGGAGCACAAAGTCTTGCCAACGCTTTAAAAGAAAACACAGTAATTCTACTATTGTTTCATTTTACTTCACCATTTACTTATTACTTTAGACACTGACGACAATAAGTCTCGAAAATAATCAAATTAGTGATCAAGGAGCACAATATTTTGCTAATGCTTTGCTACAAAATAAAGTAATTCGACTCTTATTTCTTCTTTTTTTTATATTATCTCACTATTTCATTCATTATATTAGACATTAACCACACTTAATCTTCGTTCGAATCAAATTAGACCACAAGGAATACAATATCTTGCTAGTGCATTACAACAAAATCAAGTAATTGTGCTTCTTTGAATTCTATTATTTCATTGATTAATCAAATAATTCAGAAACTCACTACATTAAATCTTCGATCGAATATGATCAGTAATATAGGAACAAGTTATCTAGCTAATGCTCTACAGCAAAATCGAGTAATTGAATTTCTTTTATTTTTCCTAGTCTATCGTTCAAGTTTACTCATTATTCTAGACTCTTACTACACTTAACCTTGCGCATAATCGAATCACAACAAAAGGAGCTCAAGCTCTTGCCAATGTTTTACAGCAAAATAAAGTAACAATTCTTCTTTCGCTTACATTTCCAATTTGTTGATTATATTAGACTCTCACCACACTTGACCTCGAAGACAATGAGGTCGGATCACAAGGAGTACAACATCTTGTTAGTGCCCTACATCGACACAATGTAATCTAAGTTTTTATTTAATTTGTTTCTCTGCATTATTTACTGGTTATTTTAGACGCTCACTATGCTAAATCTCAAAGGCAATCAAATCGGTATTGAAGGAAAGCGATACATCATGGAAATTTCACAAAAAAATTCAGCTCTGAACATTGTCGTATGAACAAGACAGAAAAAAACGAATACTAACAAAATTCTTGATAATTGAAGTTTTCTTTAAATAAAAACCATTAATTTTTTAGTAGTGCCTAAAGTCCGTCGAATCAAAAATTTTCTGACTTGCAACCAATCGAGCCGTGCCTTGAAATTCTTAATAAAATTTTCTAATTGATATTGAATAGTCGCTTCAAACAAACAAGATACTTTTTTGTCGGTTCTTTTGTATTCGGTAACTAGCGCACATTACAGATTTCTCAGATTACTTGAGTCCATTGGGTCCAAAATTTGCAAACTCGCATCTGACCGGATCGAAGTTCGCGACCAACTCGACAAACTCTATTGATATCTTATACTGTCAATATATGACATAATTTATAATCGTCAGTAAAGGAAGAAAAAACGTGATACTATATTCTATAAAGCATCTAAAGCAATCATGTCTGGAAAGATTAGTCAGACAGATCATAAGATTGATTTGTCTATTGATTTCTATCGTTACCGATTTTTGTGAAAAGTATTGTTCATAGTAATTATTTTACTATCAAAAATTGATCTTGCAATTCGATGTGAAAGCTTCATCTATATATTATGAATTCTCTTCGTTCAATGGAGAACTTCGGAAAAAAATGATTTTTAACAATATAAAGAATGATTAAGATTCATAGTTCCTTTTCTTAAATACAAAATGATTGTTTCTATGTATTAAGCTAAAATCATACCATGATAACGAAAATCTTTATTTGAAAACTTAAAAAAAGAAACCCATAAAAAACAAAACGAAAGTATAAATCACTGTCATGGTAAACATGAGCAAGGTTCTTGAGCTACAATAAAAGCAGAACTAGAAAATGAGACACAATAGGGAAGACATGCTCTTGCATATTGAAAGCATTATGAAAAAAGAAGGATTTAAAAACAAAAACAATCACCTATGGAATGCCCAACTAAAAAGAGTAAAGCAAAGAAATATACCTAACGTTAAAAATTCTACAAACTACATTTGGTACGTTTTGTTAGTAAAATAGGACTTTTTCTTATTGAATTAATAATGTAAGTAATCAGTTAGTGGCAATCGGTCACAGGTCTATAAAAACAAAATCAAAGAAAAAAATTAATATCAAACAGAATCTTTTCGACGTTGAACAAAACGAACAGTGTCGTTATCAATAAGAATATTACGTACATTATCAGCAGCAGATTGTTCACTCATTTGATCATTAAATGTTACAGTAAATTCATCTAAATTTGGCTCCCCTGTTGATAAATATTGTTCATTACTATGTTGATGATTCAATAATGCTTTTTTATTAAGATAGGCTTGACAATGTTTAACAAAAAGTGCCAATATCTTATTGAAAAAAATTGAAAAAAAGTGAATAAAGTTTTTTATCAAAAAATTTGACTTACGCCTGCTAAAGCACCGACCATAATAATAATAATAAGCATAGTATTCGATGGTCTATAGCGATAATGTTTTCGTCGATTTTCTGTTTCAGAAATATGATCATCATATATGAACGATTGTGTTTCATTTTGTAGAGTCGAATTCGTGGTATTTGTTGTTGATGTTATTAATTCTTTTGTTATAATATTTTCATCAATTGATAAGCAATTTATTTCGATTGAATTAATTTGTAAACAAAGTTTATTTTCACAACGTTTTTTTGAATAATTCATACAGAGATTTACTGATGCAATTGGTTGTTGATCAATAAGTAAAAATGAACGAATATCTTCTTGTGTTGATGTTATAGAATTGTTAGAAAAACGATTGTTTCCATAGATTTGAATCATATCTAAAGATTTTAATGATAAGGATAAATAGAGTATGCCATCCTAAATTATCAATTAAGAGAAAATAATTTTTTCGAAATAAATAATAATAAAAAAATGCATACATTAAAAAATGTAAATGGCCATGCGTATGGTAAACGTAGGTATGTGTCATAACATTGTTTAAATTCACTATCGCAGGTATAAACAGGAAATTTTTTATTATTGTTGGCATCAGCTATTGTCCAGAATATGCGTTTGAATGAAGTATCTAATACAAAAAAGACAATATTATAAATTTCTTTAATATCAGTACTAAGGTTAAAGTAGAGATCTGCAGGAAACAATAGCTCTCATAATCCGTATAATATACTGAAGGTTTCAGCTTAAACTAATGCTTCCCTTTTGAGATAATACGTTTTCAAAAACACGTTACTCTCACAGAAGAATTTCAATAGGAGTTCAAAATTTTGGGGCATACCATATCTTAAGAAGAAAAAATTCGTTTAAGCTGGTACTTTTAAGATATGATGAGAGTCTTTGTTCCGAAGAATTTCAGAGCGAAAGTCTACTTTACGATTTTGCTCATGATATTCTGCAATAGAATGAAAGTTCAGTAAAATGACTATAACTCAAGAAGAAAGACTCCATGGCATGAATCCTTTCAGAATTTTTATCTAAAGTATGAGTTCTACGTCTGAGCTCAAACAGAGACTATCAATCGGATGAATTCTCTCGTTAAAGAAATTGTTTAATCCTTCCCGTACTTCAAGGAGTTTGTATCTCATCCTCCTATAATCCTACTCTGATCAAAAGACTCAAAATGATAAATATCAAAATAATATCACGTTCGAAATATGCATGGTACGCTGACTGCGTACTCTGTACCCTGACTGAGAGAAATTTTCTAACCCCTACTTGGCGCTGCACATTCCTGGATTAAAGACTAAGACGCTTAATGATCGAAATAGATGACTTTGAAAAATTTAAATTAACTGTTCAAAGTAACAGAGAACTATCTATCCTTCGTTGGTTTCATTTGTCTTAACGAATATTTTCATACCATAAATAAGTCTTTTTATTTCACGGTCAGTTGTATATAAAACTTTCGTTGAATTCGGTTCGGACATATTTGATAACATAATTTGGTAATTAGAAGCAAAAATAATTCTTCTATTAAAAGCATCAATTTCAATTGATTGTATTGTATTCGAAATGTTATTTAATTGCCAAGAATGCATTTTGATACTAACTGAAATATCACAAGTAATCGGTGTATACATACGTAATGTTCGTGATTGATTTTCGATGATAAATAAAGTTTTTTCATTTTCGTTGTATGCCAAACCATGAACAGTGACATTAGAAATGAGGATTATAGGTTTTAAAATTGTATTTGACGTACTGAAACTAAAAAAAAAAGATTATTCACATTTAATTAAAGGAAAAAAAATGAACGAAATGAACCATAAAATAGCATTTTGTTTTTCATCATAATAGATGACAAATTTTTTATTTGAATCATATTGTATACGATCAAAATAATGATTTTTTTCAATATTAATTGTATGTAATAATTTTGATGAATAACGATCATTAGCATTCCAAATATTATAGAGAATAATACTACTATTAAATAAAATTAATAAATTAGATTTTGATTGATCTATTGAAAGATTTACAATGAAAAAAAGTAATTTTCGAAAACAAGTGAAAATAATCAAACCATTTATTTTTTGACATGTTTTTGTCGTTGTATTAAGAGTAAAATTTAACGGACATGTACAATTAAAACTACCATCTGTATTTAAACAATTAAACGAACAATATGTTCGAAGAGAATCATTACATTCATCAAAATCTAATTTAACAAACAATTATTTATTAAATTAAAAAAAAAAACAAGATATTTGAAAACTAACCTTGACATATCTGCGTATTATTTTGTAATGAATTCGTTGTCAATCGATAACCTTGTTTCTTACATCGGCAAAGTTCACCAACTGCTGGATGTTGAATACAAGTCAAATTAGAATTTGTAATACATATGGATTTTGAAGAACATCCATCAGTACACTCTTTTTCATCATTACCCATAGGACAATCTTTACTATAAAATTTAATTATTGATAAATTTTTGCATATAACAAATCTTGACCCCTATTTACTTACTATCCATCACAAAAATGATTATTTGATATGTTTATGAAATTTATAAGTGCTGATGATGGACAAGTAAATAGATTTGATAGTATGGAATCAGAATTTCGTACTGAAAATGTAGATGAAGATAAAATATTGAATACATAAAGAATGAAGATTTTAATATTTCAATGGTATTTATTTTGATACTCATTTGTTCAAACTTTTTCAATAAAATTCGCAATTCAGTGCTCTATAATTATGTTAAAGTAAATAGTGTTCGTAATTTTCGAAAATACGCATCAAACTAATAACTCAAGATAAACATTTTTCTGTAAATCAATCTTGGAGTTTTTTTATTACAGATTTCAATATTAAATAAATGTGGATTATTCAATGGCCAAATATTTCTTGTTGATGAAAAGAGAAAAAACTGTCCAATTAGACTTCACATGGTGTTGATGATATTTCAATTGTATTCCGAAGGTTTCATTTCGATATTTCAGCGCTTCTGAAAGTCGACCTAGTAAGCATGATCTAATCTCTCATAGACGAAAATGACTATCGGTGTTAGCTCGGATAATTCATCAGAACGTTGTGAAGCATCATATCATTCACTCGACATAACGATAATACCAGGACAATTTTCTCTATATTCATCAACTAGAAACATTGATCATCGAATAATCGAAAGTTTGAAGAACTGAAGAGTTTAATCAAAAACTTCGAGGTTGATTTACAAGAAAATGGTTTTTCTAAAATGCTTAGTTCGAAGTTTATTTTTGAAAATAATGAATATTATTTATATTAACAAAACTGTAGAGAACTGAATGACAAATTTAATTCAAAAAGTTTGAACAAATAAATATTAAAAGAAAGACTAATGAAATACTAAGAGGTCCATTCTCTATGAAACTCTGGAAAGAAAACAGAACTCTCCTTACTTTTTGTTGTTAAATGTGGACAATTTCGTTCATCAATTCCATCTGCACAATCTATTTTTCGATCACACCAATGACTGTTTTCAATACATGTACCATTTGTACATAATGAAAAACCAAATTGGCATTTTTGAATATCTGATACGAAAAACACTACTATCATTTTCATTTTTAAATTAACAAATTCAACTAACCACATAAATGTTCATCTTCATTATTATGACAATCTTTTCTAGTATCACATATTTGATGAGGTGATAAACATTCAAATGCAAGCACAGATTCGATATGAGTTACACAGGCTATTGAGTCAGTTTCACTTATTGGACAATGATGACCTGCAGAAAAATACTTGAGCAATAAAAAAAAGGCGTACATAAAAAAGGATACTAACAAATACTGTTCCCTTGCTCGTCGACACATTTATTATAACCAACACAAACGTCCTCAATATTTATACAATGTGTTTTATTCAAACAAGGTACTAAATTATCAGTACATCCTAAGTATCCATGTGTAACTAAAGAAACAAACCAAAAGAAAAATAAACATTGTAAAACTAAAATAATTTTATTTACTTTTTATAATCAGCAAATGTATTAGAATTAGAGAAACAGTTGATTTCATGATCATTTTTTTTAATATTGTTGTTGAAAATGCCATTGAATATTTTCATTTGTTCTTCCCTCGATTATCACACATTTCTTATATTCTAAAAACAGCTAACATGCTTGTTATTTCATATTTTTAATAGTCGTGATAAAATTTTTCAATCGAAACATACTATTTGCATTTTGCCAGATCCATTAATGTGATTCGTTATGTAAATGATTGGATTGTATCAGTTATTTTTTCAAGATCTCCATTTTGTATATGTAAATAAAAATTTTCTTGGATATGGTTTCTAAAACAAAGCAATGGCTATGTTCAATGTCTCATTACCTCTTTTGATCAAATACAACATATTGTAACGACTATTCTCATGTTTGCTTTATGATGTATACAGTTACATCGATGAGACTGCTTAAGACAAAAAAAAACAAATGTGATGTCACCACATACCTCCTTATTGTATAACAATAACGGAAAGGATAGGGTTAACCGGTAGGATAAAGAAAGATTGTTATGGAAGTATATACAGTGACCTTGGATTTTACAATTCATAATTTGAATAGTAATACCTGATAAATGTCTTTTATATGAATAAACATAGAAATAAATTTTATTTGCTGTTCTACTGCTCGATAGCTATCTATATTTATTTCTATTGCGTATGTCTTCTCTTTAAAAACTTATTTACCTTTATATGAGCCTCATTGATGTGAAAAATTTTGTTTATTGATCCGAGAAAGTCATTCAGTGTATCGATTGTTCTAGTAAAATAAGAATTTTTCTGCCTTGATTATTGATCATTATCTTGGTTCACTTTTCTTAAAAAAAAATCTCGAAGAATTTACATTTTGTGGAACTTTCTTGGGGATTCATTTTGTGAAAGTGAAGTAGGGTATCTGTAAAAGAAACCTAACAATTTGTAATAGATAGGACTCGTGCATTTATTCATTCACATTATACAGTCATTTGCAAAATGAATAACGTCATATATCTTTCGAAATCATACATGAAACTGTAAAATTCATACAAATAAAAAAAACAAACAAAATCATGAACATTATTCTTTTTTTATTTCTTTTTTTACTTCCACAAGTGTTGTTTTAATGTCAAGAATTTTGTCTACAACATCACATTCAATTATTTCAAGTAGAACAGGTTGTCCTAATTTAAATATAAAATTATGATAAACAGGTGGTATTGTATCACGATGAAATGATGCATTAAAACGTCTATGTATCAAACAAGCTAAAATATTCAACAATAAAATATTTTTCTTTTCAAAGCAAATTTTTTACCAATGTGTTTTTTTCCAAGTTTTGATACAATAGCATGAACACGTCGACCTCGTTCAGGTACAAATAAAACAAAATTAAGTCTCACAGGCACCCATAATGTTGGTTCATCTTGAAATGTTTGACCAACATCAGATAATAAATGAACTTTACCAATAGCAAGTAAAAATCCATTTAATCTTAAATATTAGAAAAAGTAAATAATTTAAAATTTCATAAATAGTTTTCATCTATATACTTTTTTGTTATTTCATTTGAACTTTCTTCAAGTATTCGTTTAATATTTGTTTTAGTTTTTCCTATTTGATTTGGTGGTAATGGTACAAGTAGTTTTTGACATTTATATTCCAAACATGAATGTTTATCATTAATAAGTGGAAGAACTTCATTTAATTTATATAAATTCATTTTTTTCTTCTTCTTCTATCTATCAAAGAAAATGTAATCGAATATTTTTTTTTATTTATAATAAACATTGAAGAAAAGAGAAAAAAGACAAGGAATTTTATTTTTATTTTTAATGAGTTGTTACACGTTGAAAACCAATTAATTTATCTGGATCTTGATAAAGCCATGCATCAGCTGTTAATGATTGAATATTTTCTCGTATTTTTTGTAAATGTTGAGAATGTAGTTCTTTTTCGGTTTCTGAACGATAAAATTGTGTTGCATTTTCTAATTCAATTGTATTTAATATCATTGCATTATTATTTGTTGTTGTTGTTGCCATTGTTGGTTCAACAGTCGGAACATGTGGAGATTGAAATAATGCTTTACGACTAGCATCCATCTAAAAAATAAAAATTATCATTATTAACAAATTTTTTAAATATGTACAAACAAATATCGAAAAATCGAGCGAAAAACATACAAGATCACCTCTTAGTGCCTCATCAATTCCGTCCAATTGATAGCATTATCTGTCTTGCAGACGATGAAAGAATCTCTCTTAAGAGCTCTGCATTGAACTTCGAAGCATTCGAATGGTCGTGAAGAATTTTTTTCGGAGTTAAACCAGTCAATGGTGCGGACTCTTATCTGACAAACTACAGTGAACATGAAATAAGTGAAGTGAAACAATAGCAAATGCTCAATGATTGGTCTTCTGGTTTTTGGATGGAGCTATATATAGCTCTAATATGAATAGATAGAGCAAATTATTCTTTATCTAGCTGTGTTTTTAGGTTTCTTTTAAAAGTGGCCTGTAAAACTAGGAAAAAAAAATAGAGGACGCTATCATACAGTGTCAAAATAGTTGCTTCAAGAGAATCGAATCAAACGTCACATAGCGCTAGATTTCGATCTTCTCTCATATTTCTGTTTTGGTTATTTTTGTTAAATATGAACCTAGCTAAACATAATTGTATCTTGTTCAGCAAGCTAATTGATGATGTGTAAATATCTTCAAAAGACAAAAAACAATTTGTTTCAATTGAAAAATCAATATTTATTCACAAGACAGAAATTATATTTGACACGAAAGTATATCGTAAATGTTGAACAATATAATAAATAGCAGCAAAAATTAAATGTATGACACCATGGAGAAAAAAACTTAAGTACAGAGTGTCATTAACAAAAAAAGTTAATTGTATGATATAATTGACAAGAAAAAAATAAGTACATGGTACCATTGATCCCAAAAAGTGCCAAACAATAAAAAACTAAGGTGAAGCAACAAAAGAGAGAGAGATAGACAAGAGAAAAAACAACACATTTAACATTTCGCTAGTTTGACTACTAGCTTTTATTTTTCAAAAACATTTTCGAAAAACGAGCATTGCGACGAAGCGTTGATGTTGGTGGTAGTAAAGGTGTTTTCTAGAGAAAATGACTTACAAATCTATATAAAGATATAAGGTAAACTTACAAAACGTAATGGTGTAAGAGTATTTATTGTCCTGTCGGATTTTGGAGAAGAATGAGCACATGGTGATTGAAAGATGAATTGACTATTAGTAAAATTCTGTCAACAAATGAATGAAATAATGATAATTAACCCGCGACAACTCATACCGAAGATGCTGATGATAGTCTTCGACGTTTAGGCGTAACAATTTTAAGATCATTTTTCAAGCAATAGGTATGATCACGTGTAATACTGGTTGATGGGAAACGGTTGATCGACTTACATGCATTGGTAATTGAATATTTCATTTGAGATTCGGCATAAGATTGATTCGAAGATACTCTATTTAATGTAAAAAGAGAGATCTTCTTGCGACCATAAAAAAAGGAAAACCGATCGCTAATTGTATTGTTGATGCTGCTGGATTGCAATGCAATTAATATTCTATCAAATTCACGATCATTTTGTATAGATGTTGTTGTTGATTCCAATTGATTTAAGTTTTCTGTAATTGATTAAACATGAAAATATATATATTCTATATAAAGAAATTTTTTTTTAAATATTGAACATGTAGCGAGTTTAAGAAACTGAATACATACACGATTAAAACAAATATCTTGATTGCATCTGCAAAAAAATGTGCGTGATAAATTGATTTTATAGCACTTGCAACGAGTTCAGCCTCCTCTGCAATCACCGCACATTTCAAGTCGATAATCATTCGGTTGATCACTTACTGTAGACCGTTTAATTTTTAGTCGATGATTATCCACTGAATATTCATAACCACTAAGAAGCATTGGAGGAGCTATGATGTTTGGTTCAAGAGGGTCGAGCCATATTTTCAATTGCCGAGAACATCTTAAGCAATGTTCACGAAAAGCCATGGTGGAGGGGGAGGGACAGATTTGAGGCAATATTCTTTCGATATCTGTCTTTGACCTACACAGAGGCCACTAAATGAACATCAAGAACTAAAAAATGTAGGGCGTATACTTTTTAAGAATCCGTTCAATACAAAAACCATAAAAAACGGTTTCTGAATGTTTGAAGTCAGAAGGATATCCAAGATCATTCCGGAAATCTTGTAAAATTTTTTTCGCGTCGATAATATGCACTCTAAGTTTTAGAAACTCTAAAAGCGTCTTAGATGATAACATTGTAGAAAACCTTCAAGGGTTTCAGAAAAAGAACAATCCGTTTTCCAATATCGAAAACCTTTCAAGGCTTTAGAAACTGTTACTATATGAGTCCATTGAAGGATTACTGGAACTTCGAATATATATTTTCGACTCTCAGAAGCGTTTGAACGATTCCAAAAACGATTTCGGCAGTCGATCGCGTGTTGAAACGTTCAAAAACCATTTTAAGTTTACTAGGAAGTGAGTAATTTTAGTTTAGAGATAAGACAAGTTTTTTGGAACAAGAATTGAGAATGAAATGCTAACTAAGATATTGTCAACACTTACTCTGCACACGAAGATCATCTAATGATTTGGCGGTACAACGGAATGAGTAACATTTGATAAGAAGTTCTTCAGCTGCATGGATTGAATTTTGAGGCGGTGGTACGAAGGTTAATTTGATAAGTGATGCATAACGAAGTGGATTATTAAAATAATGTTCAAAAAAAATTTCCTCGGTAATATTCCGAATATATGCTGTGCTGTCGCATCCTGAAAGACAATGCAAAACAAGTAACACATTTGGATCGGTGGACTAGCGACGAAGATCATTTGAGATTGATTTGACATCAATTTATATACTTTTCTTTGTATGTGTGTTGAACGATCTAATGACGAGATAGTCAAGAATAATTGATGAGCTAAATGCAATAGCTAATAATACAATATCGGTACTAAAACACAGACCACATTGAGTATAAATAATGTTTTTAAACCGAGAAAATAAGAACATGGTTTCTACTCAAAAGGAAGAACTTTCGGTGAACTAACTCAGGTGATTGAATTAATCGTGTTGTGTTGTTCATCAACACTAATGGCATTAGTGTGTAACATTAGACATGTATTAGGTTCTACTTGTGTTGAATCAAGAATATAATCTAGTACCGGTACACATTCATTTTGTAATTTCTATTGCCATCTCATCAGGTCCACCAACCACCAGAGGCCGATCTTTAAGTAATAGTCCAATTAATTTCTGTTCCATCCAACATACTTTAATAGAAGTAGTGAAGGCTGCACCATGTGAACAAACAAGCTTTGAAAATGGAGATTCTAATTTATCATCAGCTTTTAAATTATAAATACATTTTTCTGCCTAATTTTCATATCTTTTGATAAACTTGTTAATTATTTTTCTTTCAAAAGAAGCAAACACTATATCAGTACGATTCTGAAACACAACGAAAAGTTTCAAATCTTATATAAGGAGTGAAAGTAACTTACATATGTTTTAAATAGATTTTTAATATCATTTCCGAGTAACTGATTAGCATACTGTCGTATAGTTTGTACATCAGGTTGAGGTTTTGTTTCTAAAAGACTTGTATCATCAATGACGACAGCACTTTCAATTGTTGAGGTTGGACATGACGAGTAGAACGATGATGGAACCAATTTGTTTAAGAAATCGACAACTTTAACTTTTGTTTGTTGATTTAATAAATTAATACTGGTACTATTGCAGAGAGAAAACAGTACTGGTAAAAATTCACGTTGAAATAATTGTGATAATTGTTTAATATTTCTTTGTTGAGCAATAATAATTGTTTTACGGATTTCGTCATCAGTTTTTTTAACCAAAGTGTTAAAATCTTCAATATTTTCAGAATTTGATGAGCCTTTATTCTTTTTATGTGAACTATTAGAGGCATGCGTATCGGCATGTGAAAGTTCCAGAAAGGCAAAAGATTCGAAATGATATGAAGAAGTCCAACATGTACAACAACTTTACTCGTCGTATAACGGATACTTCCTTAGTCAAACTTTTTTCCTCTTTTGAAAATAATTGGAACAGCGTAGTATCATTTTCTCAAAGCTAATTACTTAAAAATGGCATTGTCCTCAGTAGAGAATCCACAGGTACCACTTTAGTAATAATTCGTTGATTGATGAATGTAATTAAAGATTTTTCACCACATTCATAATAATGATGTAATGTTTGAAATAACGCCATTATGTATTATAAGACCAGATTGTACTTTACGACATTCAACATTAATCATACTAAAAGGATTTTCTTGACTGAGCTTTTTGACTATCATTGATAAATCATCATCATCTAAAATTTGTCGATTCAACGAGCATTCTACGTGAGAATCAATAGAATTATCACCAGTTTTAACACTGCATATTTCATGTAAAGTCAATGCAGCCAGAGCACGAAAAGCAAATGAACCAGTCCAGTCATTTATCATTGCTTCATTTAATCTACCATTGCTATCACTCTTTCCATTTCCGTACTTGTTTATGGTACACTCAATAATTTGATCAAGTGCAATAGCTAAAGAGCAGCTAACAAAGGAATGGAAGAGACATTTTAACTTACAGGAAAATCTTCGTCGCGATGGAGTAACTGCAAAAGCACGTGATATACGTTCGAATAAATATGAAAAGCAATTCTGTAAGTCGAACATGTGTTGTGCACATAATCGGCTGTAGTTACGATGGTTAATTGAAAAAAATATTGGTGCAAATCGGTGAGGAGCAGTATTTCGCAGCGAAAAATTACAAATTCGGACAGATGCATACAATTCGAGAACGGCTCCAATAGACGATGTAAGACGAAATTCCAAAGACGAAATGTAGTATTTTTAGCTGCTAATTCAGTTGTCCATTTCTGAAAAGATGTGGAAATATCAGTCTGATGGATTTTCTCAAGAAAACATTGAAACAAGATCTGTGAAATATTCTTTTTCACGAACTGAGATGGTATTTGCTCTATCTTTTCTTTCAATTGTTTTAGACAATTAATTGTTGATGAATTCGAGCTTGTATTCGAAATAAATGCTTCCAGCCAGAGTATCTTTAGAGCAGTATTAAGCAATTTGCAGCAGGAAACTTTCATTGAAATGATGAACACTGCTACATAAAAAAAATATTCAAAATCCATCACATTTAAACTTGACTACTCATTCAAATATTCAAGTACATCTTCAATTCCAGATCCTTTGCGAAGATCCTATATCACTATAATCATATTTTTCATTAAATGAAAATCTTCAACATAGACAAAAGCATTTCGAAAGAGATCGGGCTTTTGACGTTTTACCTGTGAGCAGAAATCAAGTAGATACAGAAAAAACTCAATAAATTAATGTTTATCCTTAAACATGAACGATAGATCTTTTCATCTACTACTAGTACTCCTTCCTTTTGAAAGTTGGAGTCGACGAATAGCTTTTTGGTTTTCTCGAAAGAACTTTCAGCAGTCGACTCAGAGCTAGGTTTCTCACATTAATAGGCATGAGAAAGAAGACTGTATGAAGTGACCGTGATTCACAACGTAAATATGTAGCGAAAAATCCGGACATAAGCGCTATTCGGACAGGTAGAGGAGATGTAATAAAATAACTTGATAGACAGGTATTATGATTTGAATATTTTAATAATCCATGGTCCAAAGAGGCAGAAAAAATGAATCGCCGATAAACATTTTGTAAGAAAAAGGTAATAAGTTTGCACTTGATATTGTTGTAATAGGTTGAGAAGCATAGAACTAGTAGGAAAAAAGAAAGTTTTTTTAAAATTTATTACTGATATGATTACTTTTTCTTATTTGACTACGAATATTATCTATATTCATAGTCATATAATAAGGCGAACACTTAATTCAAAAGAAGCATCTAATTTAACTATTTCATTCAATGCATCACCAAGAACATGAGCTACTACAGTTGGAATTTCGTCATTATTCGGTGTTAAGACAATTATTTGGTTGAGAATATGAATACTTTTGTTACCATATAATGTATCTGGATTTATATCGAAATTATCGGCAACTTTTACTGTAAAATTATGAGAAAACTGTTGATTTTTTGTTTTGTTGAAGAATTATAAACGGATTAGTTGTTGCTCGAGCAGCATGTGCCGCATTATGATCAAGATGAACAATTGTGTTGTAGCTAGACGTATGTCCTATTCGATTTGTAACGCTTAATAATTGCTTCGAGCTTTCATGTCTGAAGATATCATTTCACAAAAGGTCTAAAACAGTTGTACATGTGTTTTTAATTGATGCAAGTAAAACTTACAGTGTTTCGATGTAATATTTTTCTTGCTTTCTACATGAATGAGATCATAGCAGCACCAAGCAATCTTCAGTCATTTTCATGAATTTATATACATATTTTTATTCATAAGATCATAAAAATTAAATTCTTTTTTTCATATTGACAAATGAATCATCCTTTGGAGTTAATGCGCTAATAAAGTTTTTTAGTATAAGGAGAACACAGTCCCAGTAAAGACTCGTATCAAAATTAATTAATGTGGAAATATCACGTGTCAATGCTTTTAATAAATGTGTGCAACTCTTTAGTGAATAACGAAGTAGTTCAATAACGTCTAGAAATTTTTCACAAGCTTCTTTTTGATTACGATTCTCTAGTATAACTGGCTGGTGTCACACATTAGGTTCAGATAGTGCAAAACGAACATAGAATGATATATCGGACAAATGCAACAAACACACCCTAAAACATAGACGAAGATTTTTTGCACATCTTATACAAATATTTTGTTGCAATTCACCAATGTCTCCATCTAAAATATTGAAAAAAATGGTATTTCATTTACTAACTTCCTATTTCTAATTTTTTCGAAGTGCAAGACGCCATCAAGTTTATTATTCAAACGGTTTCGAATTGAAACCGTTCGAAGCATGTCCATCGTGATTCTCTCGTGACGCCGATTGAGAATAATTTCATATTCTGTGGCAATATCCACCATAGAAACCAATGATCTGGTGTGAAGTATTGAAAGTAATCAAGCGCATAGTTCTTCAAAACCTTTAGAAAATAAACGATTTGACTTAACTTTTTCAAGATATGGTGGAACCACTTTACTTCTGCATCTTGATCGACTAACATTGTTTATTAAACGAGTAGAACTCTAAAAAGAAATCAGAGGAAACAAAATACCATAGAAATAAATTATGCATACGTGTGATCGCAATTGTTTCGTCCGATTTCGGATTTTCGGCATAGTTTCACATTAGATTATAACTTCATTATAATTATTACTCTTGGTGTGCTCATTACAATTGATAAATCATCTTCTTGAGGATCGGCTGCACATTCATTTCTCTTGGAAAATTGAAAAAAAAAGAAGCATTATATTTTTGGTGGCCGATTATTTTGTTTTTAATAGTTTTCTCCTACCACCTATTAAAACGAGTATTGTTTAAGCACAATGAAGGTAACAAAATATTAAATTTTTTCAAGTTAGGTGGATATGCTAAAGTAGTATGCAACTAATTAACGACATTTTTGCCGCTATCAGTTGTGTTTCCAATTTAGATCGAACAAAAAAATCTTAGACAGTTGGTGAGCAGATAGACTTACTGGTGTTAATGGAAATGAAGTTTCACTCAATATTGTCGTTGTAATTGAATAGATCGGGTGTTTTTCTGTTCATGAAATACTCTTTGAACTTCATACGTTGTTTGCTTCTAGCTTCGCCGCCATATTATTCGAAGCCTTCGGGTACAAAGTAGACTACATTAACATAAAGAAAAAGTTCACGTCCTCTTCAACTTCGAGCCTACCGTATTCGGTTCAAATAACAGTAATGTTAAATGTTCTTCTCTGGTTTTATCTGAGGCAGTAGTTGAATCATCAAGTTTTGATGAAGTAAGATTTTGTTCGGTTTGTGTGTATGAAGAGAAATGATTGAATTAAATCATGAAGATTTTTATATTAATGAAGAATTTGAACAGATCTTCTCTTCGAAGAAACTTGGTATGAGAACTTCTTCAGAAACTTTTAGGTAAATCTTTTCGATCAATCGATCTCAAATAAAAAAACTCAAATGAAAGCCATATTGAAATATTCTGGAGAATAAAAATATAGATTTGCCTAAAATAACCACGAATAAAAACAATATCAATTCGAATTCAATTGAACTTGTTTTCGTGGTTATTTATTGATCGTAAACTGACGATTAATCTATTCTTAATTGTTCAAGTAGAATTTTGGATTATTGATATTTTCTCAAATCTTCCTTACAAATGATGATAAACATTATTTATCGAACATATTTTCTCGAAGAATTTCAAATAAATCAAATTTTGATTTATCAATTTGAAGGATATTCTTGAACAATAAATCGAATGAAACAAATCAACAGAAAAATTATCGCAACATGACAAAGAAAACCACCATTTTTTCTTTATAGATGCTCTTTTGTATTTGATGATAAAATATTTTTCAAGAAATTTTCTTTCATCAAAACGGTTTTTCTACTATGTGAACTTCTTCTAATATCAACTAGAAAAAAAAAGAATAAATAATGTGATGTTATCCATATGATTTTCTAGGAAATCTCTTTTATTGGATAAAATACGGAAAATATCTATAGAAGTAGAAACGATCAATGATAAATAAATGAATTGAGTTTTTCAGATCCATTAACAGATAAGAGATTCGTAAGTGATGAATTTCATCAAGAGAAAAGAACATGATGAATGAGAAAATCAAGTGTATTTATTTCATCACTATTATCATATAACCATCAGACGAGGATAAAAAAAAATCATCTGATTTTCAGAGAATAACAATGCTCATCATCTTATGAACAAAATAAAAATATCTTCGAGTATCAAAGACAAGTTTCATTTTGACTTTATACGGTGATGATTTTCGTTCATAATAAATCGAAAGAATTCTCAAAGTTGAAAATTAGACTAAAAACTATATTCTATTCAGAATGATCTTCATACTTTTACAAATTTCAATATCATGATGAAACTCTACTGTCAATCTCATTCTGATCAATAAAATTACTTTTGGTATCGTAGTGACATAGATTAGATTCGAATCGAGATAAAGAATTGTTTCAGTCATTTTGGATGCTCTTTGAAAAATCATCAATAAATTGTTTTTTCAACGAAGAGAAATAATCAATACAGCTTCAATAGAAATCATGCAAGTTTTATGAAAAATATTCTTCAAAATTGAATTCATCGATTATAAATACAGAAAAAAATTTAGATGAAATTTTTCTTTTTACACAAAATCCAGATTGATTAATTCTATTGTTCAATTTTGAATATAGTAAATAAATTCAAACACACAAAATACTTTCATCAGATTAATTCAACAATTACGATAATTCTTTAATCAATTCTGGTTCCGTTTTGTGTTCAAAAATTAGAATTATGTACATCTTTCAATATCAATAAGATGATCAATACGATCAATCAAGTCAAATGTTATAAACTATCGGACTTTATCATCGATTGATTAAACATTTGATTTCGAAGAACATCATATAAAGAAAGCCAAACGATTTAATTTGTTTTACATCGATGATTTCATTACCATGATCAGATTAAATTCCAAATAAGCATCATGAATTCATTCAATACAAAGGAAATCACATAGTTAATAGATAAAATCAGCGTGACGAGATAATATCAAATAAGAAAAATAAAGTAGTAAAATAAAGGATTCAATTCCAAATGAGATCAAGTATATCTGTTTGCATAAGATTAACGTATAAAAAATTTATCATAGGTTTGATCTAATAGAAACTTAAATATATCAAAAATATAACTATAGAAAAAACTGTCGTTTTATTGATCTTTTCAATGAATACGATCACTTCACATTGCAAATTCAATATACCTATTCAATGACCATTCTCGACAGAATTCTTTTACTAAAAGTATTTTATGTTTAATTTCTCTGTAAGAAATACTTTCCAACATTTTTTGAATATAAAACAATTTGATGAAGAAATAAAATTTTGAAAGAGAAATAGAAAGACGACTGAAGAGTTTGTCAACTATATTGACTTATCTCGCTTTGATTAAATTCGAACTGTAAATGATGATTTATTCTCATTTATCTTTCAAGAACCAAAATAATCCTCACCCTCAATGTCTTTCAATAGTAATAAAATTCAATTTATCGATTCTTTATGGAAATGGATTTCTCTATTTATCAGAAATCGATCATAATATTCTTCTTGATCTCCTGTTTCTCTAGCTAATGTAGTTGAAAATGTTCTCAGTGCTATCGATCGTATGTATAGACAATACCGATGTTCACTTAGCACTTCATTTGATTTCATATCGACTCATTCGGAGAAAATAAGTCGATTAGATAAAAGTGACTTTTGTTCTATGATGAGGAGTAAATCAATGAATGACTAATAAAATCCAATCATTTCGAAGAATTCATTTGCTTATTTATGATTCAATGGCACAACTATCATGTTAAACAAATCAATAAAACAATGTCCTGAAAACTAACAAATCTCTCGCAAATACATTTATTCAAGATTAAATTGCTTAAACAATGAGAGAAAAGTCTCTAAACAAAGTGTATTTAAATTCTGTTGTTCAACTTGTGATGTGAATCATCAGATCGATTGAAATGTATATTCTTCATGTGTTATGATCTTTATGAACGTCATTCATTGAAATGATGAAATATCATTTTGTTTACCGAATAAGTCTTCGCAGATTTATGTCCGTTGATGTTGGTTGTTATGATGTAACATTGATTTTCATTCTTTTTTTTATGTGCGGAACAATGATTGTCACGAATCTTTTGCTTTCGATTTAAAATTAATAGAAAAATCACGTTGATCTTCTTTCGTAATCATCTGAAGTCTTCAATCTTCAAATTAATGACATCGATCAAAAGCTACGAGAAATAGTTGTTGTCATTTGAGTTGATGATTAGTAAAAGTGAATTTTAAATCAGCAAATCTTTTCGACTCATGCCTGAATAATAATTATACTCCAAAGAAAATGGTTGATTTACTTTTGAGAATAATAAATAAACAGAGTTCGAACACAAAGAGGGAAGAAAAATCTAGAAAAGCATATCATAATTCACAGAAAGTCATTATTCAATATGCTGTGTACATAATAGATTATTTAAATCTCTCAATTTCCTTTAAGAATATTCATTGTAGATCAGTTGTGATATTGTGAAGAACAGATACTGATCATTGAATATGATCAAAACTGATTCAAGTTTGTTAACAATTAATGAAACCTATTCTTATTTCCAAAAAATCGTTTAACAAAATTAATACAGACCTGCTATTTTCAGTCAATTCACATAATCGGTTTCGCAACAAAAACGACATCGTGTTTCGCTATATCAGTGGAAAAACCAAAAGTGTAACCACTTAGGTCAATGTATTTTATGCTATCTTCGTAGTTCAGTCAGAATGCACGATCATATTCGAAATGATTCATTGGATAAAACATGAATAAAAGTACTACTAACGAGTAGCCACTCTTTGACGACAGAAAAGTCATTAACTAATCCCCGAACAAGACCAATAGACTTAACCACAGCGTAAGTCGTCAACATTGATGCTTGTAATAAACGAAAAAAGCAACCTTTCAACTTGCTACACAAATATTGCATAGACCTTCTCATATACGAATAAATCTGAAACCAAATTATTACTATTTCGTAGTTTTTGGACACATGATTTGAGCTATAGAAAATCTAATTATACCATTCGATAGAACTCATCAAGTTGCACTTGGAACACGAAGATGAGTTTTGGAATATGTTCCTAGACGAATTCAGACCCAACTTCACTTACGTTACAACCGCACATCAGTAGCAATCTCGTAAACTCGAATCGGGCTAGCAAATTTGAAGTGACTAAAATCTTTAAATCACTTCACGAGTTCAAACTGTAATCCTAAAAGTTCTCGAAAAAGTGTCTAGATATATTGCGCACACATAGTGCATTATTTGATATTGATTCAATGAGTCATCGGACTGTGGATACATATTACAAGTATTGAGTGACATTCTCATTAACAAGTAGCACAAAAGCTTTGATAAAAAAGAAACAAGTCCAGAGTTACTTGGAGTCAAAAAGTTGGACTCAACAGCAATGGTGGAACAGGAAGCTGAAAGGCAGCTATGGAATTGAGCCCTCTAGTCCCATATTCCTGACTCCTCAGAGGTCTAGTTCAACTGTTCCTATGCCAGAACTTATCTAAAAACATTGACATTATTATGTTTGTATTTCATGAAATACTTCAAAGTTCTACTGCACAAAATCGATATAACATAATGTCTTGATTTATGTTTTACTTTAATTCAATAGAATGCTTCTTTTTCTTTTTATCGGAAATTTCAAGAAAGCAAAAACCAAACAAATCACTAGTCTTATGAATAGAATCTTTGTCTACGAAGAAAACGAACGAACAACAAAAAAAAACAAAACGGTTAACACATGAAAAAAAAGTTTTGATTTAGAATGTTTATGTAAGTATTTTCGATCGTTCTCGATATGCAGCCCACCAAATAAGTCCAAAAATAATAACAGCAAAAAATTCACTCGGTAACCATGGACCGTAACTTGCACCCTATATTATAAAAAAAACAAAATCTCTAACAGATAACATTAATCTTCTTTCATTACCGGATGATTGAAGTCAATTGTACCAAATGGTTTAACTGCTTTAAGTGCATCTTCTGTTCGAGCCTATACATAAATTTTAAATTCAACTGTTCCATCCTTCACATAATAACTTACTTTACGTAAAGCTGAATATGATTCGTCATCATATAATTTAACGACTATTGAACCTTTAGTTAATTGTTTATGAGTAGCAGTTGCTACACTAACCTATAAAGCAAACAAAAACTGATTTTCTCATTTTCAATTAATTCATTTCATACATAATATTTTCCTGGTGATGAAATTGATTGAGCACAAGGAACAACTTGTCCATAAATATCAGCATAAAGAGTACTTGGCTAGAAAGAAATATATATATTTTTTTTTCTTTTCTTTTAAAAGAAAAATCAATTAGAATCACAAACTTGTTTTCCACTTTTGCATTTAACCGTTATTTCAAGTTCAGCTGCTGATTCAGCTGTAAGACGAGCATCTTTTGTTGAATATGAACTAACTTTGAATTGTGGTGATTCACAATTTTCACCTGAATTGAAAGAAATTATTAAATGGATGAACAAAAAAAAATTATTTGTACCTTTAGCAAAGGCAAATAAAACGAAACCTATAAATACAATCGATATCATCGAAAAACACCGATCCATCTTGTGAAAAAAAAATCAGTTACTGATTGATGTGGCAAAGAGGTGATGATAAAATACGTACATTATTTCATTGGAGAATTTGTACTTATCACAAGTAGAATTATTTTTACGATTGATAATTAAGAATTTATTTTTAATAATTATTAAAAAAATAAAATAAAAATATATTTAATTAGAATTATCTATTCATCATAAATGAGGACAATGGATCATTTTTGATTGGACAGTTTCTATCAACCAATCGATGATTTCCACAAAAGAATTACTACTTGTTCCTTGTTTTTTTTTATGACAATCATATAATGCTGAACATGAATATCTTGATTCAATGTACAATTTTTATCTTTTTATTCAAATTCTTTTCATGCAATAAAGATGCGATGACATGTGGCTCAACATTTAAATTAGTTAATCAACAATCTGGAGATAGACTTCATTCTCATGATGTTAAATATGGTTCGGGTAGTGGACAACAAGTAAATTAATCTTTATTTTGAAAATTTTATTTATAAATTTATCTTTTAGTCTGTTACTGGTACACCAAATGCTGATGACGTGAATAGTTATTGGCAAGCTCGTGGAGATATAAAAAATGATTGTGAACGAGGGTAATTAAATTCAAAAAAAAAAAAAATTCTTTTATTTATTGATTAGTTTTATCTTTCTTTTTGTATAGAGCACCAATAAAATGTGATACTATAATACGTATATATCATGTAACTACTCGAAGAAATTTACATAGTCATAATTATGCATCACCATTATCAAATAATCAAGAAGTATCAGCTTATGGTGAAGATGGTGTTGGAGATGAAGGTGATCGATGGAAAGTTGTTTGTACAACTAAAAATGATTATTGGTTAAGAAAAGATCCTATTCGTTTGCAACATGCTGCTACTGGAAAGTAAGAATGAAAATTTTTTTTTTTAATGAAAAATAGAGAGTGAATTTTTAATTAAAAATTTTCTTCTAGTTTTAAGAAAAACGCGGTTGTTTCGAGTAAATTTATATTCTTATATTGTAATTAAAATCAGATGATTTGCGATAATCATTTTACTGAATTTTCAGCCAGTTGCAGGATATCACAAGAATAATCGCAACAAGAAGTTTCGATTTAAAATTCTTCTCAGCCATAGCTCTCATGATTCTTACGATATACAGAAAGTTTTAGCTAAAACAGATGTTTCCCTTCTGAGATAACATGTTTGCAAGAGAACGATACTTTCATACAAGAGTTTGAATAATAGGTCAGTTTTGAGGCATATGATATCTTAAGAAGAAATAATCTATGTGAGCTGAAACTTTCTGGATATCATAAAGGATACAAGAACTATTATTGGGAAGAATTTCAGGGTAGAAGTTCTTGTTGCGATTTTTCGCATGGTATTCTACAATAGGTTAAAAGTTCAGTAAAATAACCATAACTTCAAAAGAAAAGCCTAATGACACGAACCTTTTCAGACTTTTTATCTACACAATGAGACCAAACGGAGATTATCAGTCGGATGGTTTTCGTCGTGAGTCTGAAACGATATTGCGAACCAATTGTCTTCATCTTGTAGTCAAATTCAGTACAGATCAAACTACAGTAG
This sequence comes from Rotaria sp. Silwood2, assembly GCA_905329745.1. NCBI lineage: Eukaryota > Metazoa > Rotifera > Eurotatoria > Philodinida > Philodinidae > Rotaria > Rotaria sp. Silwood2. The sequence goes on from CAJNSZ010000027.1 coordinate 286,993, forward strand.
AACAACTTTTTTTCATTAAGTATTTAGTATGTGGCCATGTGAATCTTTAGAAAACTATCAAGATTTTCATAGATCTAGCATTGAATTTCAAGTTGTAAAACATATATTCGATAGAGAAAAATGTTCTCTCTTGAACTATGCACATCCGAGATTTTTTTCCTAGTGACTTCTGGACTGCGCAAAAATAGGTATAGCAAAGGATCATTGATCATGCTGAGTGCAGTTATGAGGATCATTTTTGAAACTGGAAACAATTATCGTTAATCGACTTATGAAGAAATCTCTTCAGCTATCTTCTTCTGATTTCCATTTTTTTTGCTTATAGGCACTACATAACGTTCTGACAAAAATCCTAAAAGGATTTGGATTTCTGTTCAGATTTGACTAACCTATCGAATATTCTACATGTTCGTTTTCTAGCGGCCCCAAGTTTTCAAAAAACTCGTATTTTCGAATATTGATCTGAAATTTTTGTGTATTCATAGAAACCTAAATCTTTTTAGAATTTTTACTAGAAGATTTTATAGTATCTATAAGCAAAAACAAACATGAACGTCGGAAGGAAACAGCTGAAAAGGTTCCCTTGTTAGCATAGTCAATGGTCCTCGCTAAACCTATTTTTGTATGATTCACACAAGTTGCTCAAGTTGCTGCAACATTGTCTTCTATTTTTAATAATATCAAACATTCAATTGTCCATACATTAAAACAGATATGACCAATCAGATCTCTAATTCTATTAGAGTTTCATAATATGACTGTGATTTGTTAGATATCTATTTTTGGATTCCATATCAAACTTGCTGTCTTTTTCGATCTTCCAAAAACAAATATATTTCATATTTCGAAATTTTTTATTTCTTTAGATATCTTCATTTAAATGGTGACACATATGGTCGACCAATTCATGGCCAAAAAGAAATCAGCTGCTATTCATATGCCAATAGTCAAAACCTTTGGAAAGTTGATTCAGGTGTTTATATACGTCAATCATCTGAACCATTATCATCAACACGTGATGACAATTCCAATACACGTTCACAATCAGCAAAAGCTGATCATTTTGATGATGAACTTTAAAAGAAAACTGTCTCGTTATGCTTTCACTGTTTGATAGGTTTCATTGTTTTTTGGTTTGTTTTCTCAGATCGTGATGGTGACGATGATGACGATAACGCTTTCTCTGTGTTTTGGTTTTTGTTGATTCTTAGCTTTATTTATTTTTCAGTTTGACATAAAAGAACAACATAAGAGGGAGATAGATGTGAAACAACGAACGCAAACATCTTCCTTTTTTCAAAAGAAATTCAGTTTGTTTTTCTTCATCATCAATATCTTTGGTAACATTCCTCACTATCGAGACTTATGTTCACTGTTTAATTAAGATTTTACCTATGTATTAGATGCATTTTAATTGATAAGTCTTGTTGTATTTTCTCTTATGTTAAGCTAATAAACAAGCATGAAGTTGTGATTTTGTTTTTGTTTACCTACTATATATACAAGCGTAGCAGGGCAACTCAATTCATGAGTAGAGATGTCAGCCGATGTATCGATTAGCAGCGGTGGTGACCAGGAATATTTGAGACTTCGGTAGCGATGGCTGACATTTTCTTCGTTTCGAGAAATTTTGCAATGAAAGCGAGATAAAGTAGTGAAAGAGAGCTTATTGACAGAAAACCAGACGGTAACGTCTGCAAAGACTGATTTCAGACGTCGAAAAGTGCTAAAAATCAAATATATATTTTTGTATCATAGCGGCGATGACTAGAATCTTCAACGACTATTATTGGACAATGCCAACGGCTTAGCTGATCAGCTGACACTTCCATTCATGAAATCCTCAATTCAACTCAGTTCATGAGTTGAGTTAACTCTTACTCCCGATAACGGTTTCAAAAGAGTCACTAATGAATTACCTATTGAAATAGAATATTGGACTTTTCATTAAGTCAATAATATACCAGATCAACCATGTGCACTTCTCTCTTTGCGGAGTAATTTCAAAATTCCACTTACCATTGGAAAATGTCGACATGAAAAATTCTACTTATTATCTTTTCTGAGTAGCTTGCTGATTTCGCAAAAATACAGTCGCTTTTTTTTATTCAACAATACGAATAAAGGAAAAAAGATCCATAGTAATATTTTTTTTTTTTTTTTTTTTGCAACACTTGTGCTTCAGAAACAATTTGCAACGTAATTATTTTCTTCGGAAAATTGCATAAGCAATTTTTCACAATTAAAAAAATGCTATTATATAAAGAGAGTTTACTAAAAGAATTAGTTTCCATTTTACTAATACATAATAGTCTAATTTAAAAGCATAAAGCGCAAAGTTTAACATTTAAAGCATAGTTTTCTTCGCATGTTGAATGACGAGTATGTTGAATTAGGGATACCACAGGAAAGATCCACCCATTCACTACTGGAGGAGGTCAGTTACCATTATGAATACTAAGTAACTGGTAATAGAGAATTTTAGTAGCTTGATTTTTCGGTCAGGGGTGCCATATTTTGCAAAAATAACAATTTTGTATAGAATTTATAGGAAAATTTTAGAGGTCGAGGAATAAGATTCTGTAAATGGTTTTAAAAAATTTTGAGTTTGGCATTTTCGGAAAACCAACAAAAGAGTCGGATTCCTTATCCCCCTCCCCCTCCACCCAAATTCCTTTGATCAAACTTCAATATAAATCGCCATTTTCTCAAAATAGACTTTCTCCGGCACAAAAATCAAGTTCACAGAGTTTTCGTGACTGTCATAGTGTAATTGATCAATATCCATAACTTCCCGCTCCCTATTTACTACTAAATCATTTACTACTAAAGCAACTAATCTAGCTACTCCGCTTGTCATATATTGCTATGGAATTAAATTTTGTTGTTGTTCCTATTGTTTTCTCTAATAACCGATTTATCTGAATCAATTTCTATTGAGAAATATGAATGAGATCTATTGCCTGTGTGGGCAAGTATCATCACTCACTGCATCAATAGAACAGCGCATTAGTATACGTTTTTGCATTAGAAGAATTGGAGAATAACAAAAGAATAATTTGAATGAAATTTTTTTTGCACAATATCTGTCTCCCTTCCTATGAAGTCTATAATTGCTCTATATCGAACTAAACAGCTGTAAAAGTCAGGTGGTTGCGAATATGGCAAAAGACTAGCAGAAAAAAGGCAATAAGTATACAAAAAATATAATCTAATTAATACAGTGATATCCTGAGTTGAAAAACAAGACATATCGACTAATAAGATGATTCTTTAAGTCTTTACCACTTAGATAGTGTATCACGAGAAGAGCCACTAGCAATGAATAAAACCATTCTATATGTACTCTTCAATTAAGCAATGGGGCTCAAAAATTGCTTTTTCAAAGTCAAATATCTGTTTAAGACAACAACTAGAAAGAAAAACGATGTATGAATGTTTTATAATAAAAAATACATCATTCGATACTGATCCTACCACAAAATTCCTGGTCAGTTGGACGGTTTATTAGAAAAAACCTACCGGACAATAAGATAGAGCACAAATACAATATATTTAGAGCGCCACCTGTTCTAAAAAAGAAAAACTTATTGTTGACTAAAAACACATTAAAATGGATTTTCGTGGCAGGATCACCTTCACCAATATATTACTTTTACAAACATAAATAAATTTTTGAAGAAGCGACGAACTGTAGTCTTCTTGTCAAGATGGTATAATCCGTCAAAAGTTACGTTAGTTCTTGTAAGGTTTCGAAAACAGTACATTTATTTATACAAAAACTTCGAATTTACGAATCCATAGTCAAGCATGACTTATTGCGTCTGAGACACTTCTTCTTCGTAGAATTTTGTTCTCTATGCAAAAATTGTAACTATATAAGTTACATATACATTTGTATTTGTTGCTAACATCGTTCTGCATGATGTTCATATTAGCGCTCAGTTAATTCTGTAGGCTAACTTCACCTACCAAGCTATACGGTTCCGTGAGCAGGCCGATATCCAATTGAAAAAGATGGTATCTCATATATTATACTAATCTTTCATATGTCATCGATCAGTCAAACTTTGTTTATATGAATTCATTAGAGGAAAACTTTAACAGAAACAAAAACAAAGTAAATTCAAATAATAAAATTGAATTGATCTTTCTCTACAAAAAACTCTGTTCGGTTTTTAGTATAAATTATTATTTTTATTTAGAACTGTGCATTGAAAATTCAAGATATATAATTAAGGACAACATTTGCATATTGATAATGCAATATTATTAATGCTATCCATCTTCCACTACTTGTACAATCAATCATCTTGCTCATTTTTTAATGTCATTATCGGAATCTACTACTTTCTCTTATTAACTTTGTACTAATTTTTATCTAGTGGTGTGCGAGTAATTAATCCAGAAGAGCTGTTATTAGTTTTCTTCTCACTGCACCGACAATATTGTTCACATTTAATTACTTAATAATTGTAACGAGGGGGAAACAAGTGAGACTTCACTTTTGAAGTCCGATGAAGTCTCTTAAAATCTTATGAAATCTTATGAAGTAACATGAAGTCTCAGAAGTCCCATGAAGTTCTATGAAGCCTAATGAAATCTCTTGAAGTTTCGTGAAGTCTCATGAAGTCTTCCGGATTTTTCGACGTACACTTAGTGTACAAAAAATTCATAAGAAATCCAATGAAATCGTAAGGTTTTTGATGATCTTATTTCAGCAGAAATGTGAACTTGTATTCTTCTGTCAGTCTGCTGGAAAAGTTCGTGTTCGCTTGAACTTAAAAAAAAGCATATTTAATTGTTCAATTCTTTTTAATACAGTTATGCATTTCCATACTACATGGTCTGTCAATTAGATATCAATATTGTGAGAAATTTTAATGTTTTCGTTTGCTTCTATCACTCGTGAAAGTCTGTCACCCAATAAACGGCTAGCTTTATCGGTCAATAACCAACACGTTGCTTGCTTATGTATAAATTTAGGCTTGTTATTTATTTGCACCTGAAAATAAGAGCTCTTCAATGCTGGATTGATGGAATCGAACATACGTATGCCATTAAAGTTCATCTTATTAATTTTAATTTCATCAACATTTTGTATATTTGTCACATCTTGATCTTCTTTATTCAAGTTGAAAAAATCATTATTAACTTCATTATCTTCCATTGTTTCATCACCATAATCAGATTCAGAATTTGATGATGAATCTGAATCAGCTATCGAATACCTGTCTGAATCAATCTTCAATCTAACACTGTCAAATATATTTTTACTTAAATCATATAATTCAAAAGCAGTGTGTTTCTTTAACGAAGTCAATATATTCAAATTATTAACTAACTCTTTTGCGTGATTAAATGCAGCTAAAATTTTCATTTCAAATTATCATGAGTATTTATCTTTGAAACAAATGGTGAAATTATGAATAATGGTTATGAATAAGTTCTCTGTTGATGATCAATTAGAATTGAATTTAGTCTGATGATGACGAAAAAAAAGAAGAAATATGTTGAAAACTTACTAATTTTGAAACAAAAATTTTAGCTGCATTCTCTTTGGTTATTGAGTTTATACATATATATGATCGAATCGTATTTTTATTGTACAATTATATTTTTGAAGTATTTTCCCTATAACTCCATTTCCTGCTGTCTGATTCCCAAAGTTTTTTGTTTGTTTTGCTCACTCATATGTGTCGCACTACCACAGAAAATATCGGTCCGATTGCTCAATAACTCGTCGAGATAGAGACGCAAAATATTAAAAATATAGGTTTTTTCAAAGAGTCACCGTACAAAAAATAGATNAGATCAAGTGTCATCCTAGTGCTAACAGATATTGTAAATTTCCAAACTTCATTATTCTTTATCCGTAAGAAGTTTGGTTAGAAAATAAAAAGTAAAGAGTCCACTGTTATCTTCTGATCCGCAGAAGGATAGCCTGCGAGACTGCATCTTGTACTAACCAACGATGCAAAAGTAATTGCCGAAACCTCCAGCCATAGTTCTCTGCTAAGGAACATCTTGGAAAATAATTCTTTTTTTTATTGAAAAGAGCAATGTCTGAACTACAAATTTTGTACCAGCCATATTTTTCTAGAACGAATCTGAGAAGGAGGAAAAGTCAAAAATCAAACACCTCTAAAAAAAGTTCTTGCAACTTTTTTGCAACTTGAAAAATTTGTGTTTCTCGATTATTTTAGACTACATGAGCTAAAATTTTACAAAATATACACCAAAATGTAGAGCATCAAAAACTGTATCGGTATCAATATTGTTTAAAATTTTTAAATGCATTCTTGGCTATTTAATCGAAAAGATTTGAAAACTGAAATTTTTCTAAAAACTAGTGTTTTTTCCAAGAACTATCATTGTGAAAGAATATCAGCCACCATCTCCAGAAACGATATATGAAGTCGATTTCTTTTGCATTATTCGTTCAAAATACGTCAGATCATAGAAATTTAACTGAAAAAATAATTCAAAAAATAATTTTTTACCGCTACAAAACGGCCAAGTAGTAAAAAAACAACTAGATTATTCAGTCTTTTTCAGAGAAAGCAACGTGTTTATATTAAAACTAGAAGCAAATTTGGCTTTCAATATATGATTGAAAAGAGCGTTCTTTAGACTACAAAAAACATCATGAAAAGTATTTTTTTCATTCTCTCCTGACATTAAAAAAAATAACAGAAATTAAAAAAATGATGCTGCTAACGGGCCAAGTTGCAAGAACTTTTTTAGAGGTGTTTGATTTTTGACTTTTCCTCCTTCTCAGATTCGTTCTAGAAAAATATGACTGGTACAAAATTTGTAGTTCAGACATTGCTCTTTTCAATAAAAACAAGAATTATTTTCCAAGATGTTCCTTAGCAGAGAACTATGGCTGGAGATTTCGGCAATTACTTTTGCGTCGTAGGTTATATATTTCACTGTGAAAACTTGCAATACTTGGAAAATTAAAGAAAAATAAGTTTTCTATATCTTCAGAAGTGTGAAAGAAACGCAGTAAGTCATGAAGAAAAAGTCGTCAGAAAACAAAATGCGAGTGCGTTACCGCACTATTTATTATATAACTCTCGCACAACACTAAACGTCTTGAAAAAATTTTCGCCAATCTGTAATCCTGGCTCTTAGCTACAAATTTGCTCTTGACCATATATCTTTATAGCCGATAAGATACGAATCATACATTCAATTCTAATAAAACTCATGGTTCTTAATAACTTAGTTACATACGTATGCACTCGAATTGTGAGACTTCACGCTTAGTTGTTCAAAAGAAATTTGGACATAAAGTTAAAAAAACATGAATGCGTTACTTATTGACAAGCTGTAGTACAATTTGTCAGAATTTGTCTAAATAGCTCGATGTGAGAACACATAAATATAAGAGAACTGTAGTTTGTGCTTGAAAGTAGTTGATGTTTCATGAGCGTGGTATTACTATAATATCTTTCATCCCTGTGACATCCATTTGTTTATGATTTTGTAGAGAATTAAGCACTAAATCTTTTGTAAAAAAAAGGTTCTTTCTGAATTTACAAAAACTAGAGAAAACACTGAGACCCTCATTCTTTTTAAAAACCATCCATTTATATTTCTCGCAAATAAAAGAAATTAAAAAAAAGAGGTTCTTGTGTTTTTTATTAGCCCTTTTGGTCGTCTCTTTTGTCAGTCATATATCTTAAAGACAGAGTAATGACACAAAATATTCTTTTTTACTAATTGGTAGCGTAGGGAATTCTCTACACAATGTGTAAAGAGTTTTTTTTATTATTGCGCGTTCTGCTATGTTTCTAAAAATGGCAATTTCAGTTGTCAATGGGAGATAATGGATTAAGTTGATCGGTTTTGAATCGAGTAATATACATTAACTCGAGGAAAATCCGGACACAAGATATTATGTAAATCAACAAGTAAAGAAATGAATAATGTAATCATGACGCTAATCGATACCATAACACAGTAGTACATTAATAACGTTGGTAGATAAGCTATATATATAACTTACAAATCATAAAATCGCTACAAGAGATTAGTGACACATAAAAATCAAATATAAAATTTCAAGTATGCTTCAAACATTACTACAAAAGAGAACTAACATAACATTGCAAAATAAGTCACAATGAAGTTTTGTTGTATAAATTTATTCTTTTGCTAAAATAAATAAAAATTTCACTTTTAAATCAAATCGAATGGAATTCACAGCTCTGTAAGGATGTCTTCCAATCAATTTAATTCAACTCATACATTTTAAAAAAATCTATCAATTCGAATCATTAGTGGAATTGGGTTGTTCTGCTCTTATCATTTATCATTGAATTCAATGAATGATATTTATTCTGAACTTCCAATAACATATCTCTGATGGATATTTAAAACCTTTTTTCTCGAATCCTTTTTTTTGTTATATTGTTCGTTATTTTCTTATGAATATTTATAAGCAGTATTAGTTTATTATATTCTCATGCTGAATTCGATAAACTATCTGTATTACCATTGATATTAAATTCATCGAAAACATTTTTATCTTTTACTACATGTTTTCTATGTAAATATCTTCAGTGAATTTAAACACATGTAAAAAGAAACATTATTTTTTGATACTGCTGTATTGACAAGCAAGAAGAATCTTTTTGTATTGAGTAAGAATGAAAATTATTTATTCTTATTTGTTCTTTATATGAACATATTATGTTTTTGATTGTTAAAAATATTGTTTATATTTTACTTTGTGTAAACTTCAAAAACTAGATAAACAAGAATAATCTGCTATTCGTCAATTTATAGCTCATAGTCTTTAATATACTAATGAGAAAATACAAGGTCAATCTATTGATCTCTTTAGTTTTTATTAATGATACAATCGCAGCATGTTGCTTGTCATTCTGCCAAACTAGTGTAATCACATTTGTTTCACAAGCTGTTACGACCTTGTCCTATATTGGTCTTTCTTTATTATAAATGACTGAATAGAACAAATTGTGTTGTTCATATAGCGGGTACTTTTTATTGTAACTTTTCTTTGAGTAATAAAAGAAAAAAAGTTGTTTTGACCCATATCGAAAATTATCAAGAAAAAAAAAAAGGTAACAAGAGACAATGTTTTTTTTTCATATCATGTTTAGTCAATTTTATTATTCAATATATTCTTATAGAGTACCAAAAATTGCATGAGATATTCTATTTGAATAGATATTTCATGTAATAAAATTGTGTTGACTATATCCTATGTATACACAAATCACAGATGGGCCTTGCTGAGTGATTTCGCTCATGCATTGAAGGAAGTGTAAAAAATTATTTTAACAACGTGAATTTGTAGGAAATGCTTGTCCGTGAAAAACTATTTTCTTCGATACTATTACTTAAATTATATACCTCTATTACATTATAAATAGTAGGAGTAAAAAGTTTACTGTAGTCTCGACAGAAAACTGGAAATGTGATTCACCAAACAAATACATGTCAAATGAAATTTAACACAGCAAGTTGCCCTAAATTTCATCTTCTATCTATATAGATGTGATATCCAAACATTAGCTATATATTTAATGAGATTTACACGTAGGCCATGACTGGAACCTTGGCAAACTTTTTACTCCTACTGTTTATAATGTAATAAAGGTATATAATTTTAGAATTATTGGATAGAATAGTTTTTCACAGAAAAGATTGTCTACAAATCTGTGTTTGTTAAAATAATCTTTTATTACTTTCTGTGATGTATAAATGAGACCGTACAAGTAGGTCTATCTGTGATGTGTGTATTCATACGAGACGATCAACACAATTTTCTAATATGAAATATCTATTCAAATAAAATATATCATGCAATTTGGGTACTCGTTATAATGTTATGATGAACTATAAAATAGACGAAACATGATATGAGAAAAAAAAACATTGTTTTTTGTTACGTTTTTCTTAATAATTTTCAATATGGATAAAAACAACATTTTTTTTTCTTTACTCAAAGAAAAGTTACAATAAAAAGTATCCATTGAATATAGAGCACAAGTTGTTCTATTGAAATATATACCATTAAAAAAATTGCAACTTATAAGAAAGTCGCAACAGCTTGCGAAACAAAAGTAGTTAATTAATTTTGAAACGATGAAAAGCACCATGCTGTGATTGTATTTTCATTAAAAACTCAATAAATCAATAAATTGTCCTTAAAATTTCTCACGAATATATTAAGAACTATAAGCTCTAATTTGACGGAAAGTAGATCATTCTAGCTTATCTAGTTAAGTACGTACGTAGATGAAAATTTCATAAATAATTTATTGATATCAAGAAACTACATATTACAATTATTTTTTCAAATTTGTGTACCTTTTCATTTTTGACATTTATTCGTCACTTAGAAAGTGAATTCTATGACAGAAAATTACATTTATCAGGAGAACACTTGCAAAAAATTTTTATCTTTAGTTTAATATGTAATTTGAAATAATTATAAAGAGAACATATTCATTCTTAACAATGTAAAATGGAATAAATTTTGTGTATGACTATTGTACCAATGTTTTATCTCCAATTATATATAAAATAAAATGATCATTTTAACTTTACTCTATCGGCATACCATCACCAATCGAGTTCCCTATGACAATACGATGCAAAAATATCGAACTCGATTTCATAACTTAATTATCCCTTCTTTTAATATTTAAATTAACATCAATTACTATACCTTTATTAATTAAATAATCACTCGAACATTTTATCACTGAAAAAGGTATATATTTTTCTTTGAATTATTAAGCGAATACTTATCGAAATCGAAATATTAATGTAATTTCTCATATAATGAAATGTGTATTTAAGTAATTCTAATAAAAGATGATCTGAGTAGTTATATTGATATATCTCATGTTGAATCTTTTTGATGTTCGAAAAATTCTTTTTCAAGTTTGTATTGAAAATACAATTGATTATTATATAGCAACTGAATTCTCATCATCATAATCCAATTATGTATAAATAACTTTTTGTGAAAAAATAAATATAAAAAAAACGTCGAGCAAATGAATTTCAAATTGGATTTGTATCTGAACAAAATCGACAAGATTTTCTATTCGTCATTTGCATCTGTAAGTTATTAATGGATGCCGAACATTTAAAATCATTTATTTACAGTAGTGGACAAAAGTCTCTGCCACCACACAGATCTCGGCTACCATAGATACTGGGATCCAAAAATTTGAGTGTGTATAATTCACCAAGAGTGTAGATCAGAGCAACCAGCTTGTTCCGATTGCTTTATAAGAGTTATGATGAGTGGAAATGAATAGAACCTATTTTCTCTTTGCACTTTCTACTTCTGAAAAGAAAAGGTTTCATGGATCACTAGTCCCTTATTTTTTACGGCTATCCACGCTATTAACTTCATCGAAGTCATAAACTCTGCTAGAATGGTATTCAAGGGATGAAAAACTTCCTGATGCCTTTCTGTAGACTATAACTCAGAAATATTTCAATGAATCGAACTCAAAGTTTTAAGGAAGCTTTGCTTGTATTTGGACGTTATTGCTTACAAGTCTTAGAAAAAACTTTCTTTTAAAGGGGAAGCGGTATGCTAAAAATCATTGTGCTGGTGCTTAGGACTCAAAGATATTCAGAGACACTACTCCTGCAGCAAATTATATGATTTTGTGAGTGCCGAAAGACCATATACTGTGCTTCCGTTATAAATAAAAATATCAAGAATTAGTCATATATTTGATAAAAGGTAACGCAAAGTTTAATAGACTGCTTTTTCAGGTTAAAAATCAAAATTCACATTGCGTTTAAGCTATCGAGATGGCCTCGTGTTTACATTATTGGTGGAGTACGTACACACAAAATTCCAGACCGCCTGCATGCATGGAAGCTGAGAACTACTGAAGGGCGGGGAGGGAACTTTTGTTCACTACTCTACAATATAAAACTTAAGATTATATGCAATTAGTATTAAATACGTCATCATTATTAATAAAATCAATACTGTTCAATATAAAAGATTTATTCAATAAGTTCAATTTTGTTACTGTCGCTAATACATTTTAATGTTACGATGAAGAAACAAATCCATGTTTTGGTAATTGTACTACTGAGTAAGGATATTTGATTTATAAAAAAGAATAAAAACTGAAAAATACGAAAAAGGTCTTATAATATTCATTTACAGAACTAGAAGAAGATTATTTATATTTTATAGTTTATCATTTAAAAGATAAAAAGTACAATTACCACAAAATGTTCCATATTTTTGTAGAGCTCAAAAAGCTGCATATTTTGAACATCTTTAAAAGTTTGCGTTCTTACAATCGTTTAAAATTTTTGTCAAAAATCGTGGAATCTATTGATTTTGACTTTAATGTTGATTGTTGGCTATCCAGAATACCCAGAAAGATACATAGAGCATAGCAAAATTAGTGGCGGAACTACTTTAGAAACTTTCTCTCTATATGAACTGATAGTAAAAACAACGCATTGTTTTTCTGCACTATTATGACATTCTTCAACTAATATTCTAATAGTAAAATATCGATAAGATCTATTTGACTATAATGCGTGACAGTTGCATTTGTTCATATTGTCTTCTTGATGTTTTCTTTATTCTTCTCTTCTCTTGTCTTTATTATTTTGTTCTCCTCTCTCTTAATACCTGACCATGCCTACACACCGTATATATACGTATAAACAAGTATGTCTTATTTGTTTTGTTTGCATCTAGATGCGGATGTTCTCAAGAAAACTAGAGAAATAAAGTTAGATAAAACCATGACACTGTTCATTTCTATTTTAGATAAATAAAAACAAATTTCATTTCTACATTCAAATGCTTATTCATGATGAATTATGTTCTGTTTTTGAAAACGAAATTCCTTCTCTTAGGACAGTTGAAAAATGGTCTAAATAACTTCATTGTACGTCGATAAGAGGTTGAAGACGAAACACGAACCACTTGCTTCTGTATATCGTTTTGGTTTCACCGTTATTAATTTTTGTATACTCTAATACATATTGACGACTAAATATTAGAAGAGACAAGAAAAAAGAGAGAAGAAGAACACAAAGAAAACCAAGAGAATACCTATCAAAGACAATAAAAACTAATGTAAACGCCATACATCATAGTCAAATGAGTCTTATTGACATTCTGCTATTGTAATATTAGTTGAAAAGTGACATAATAGCGCAGAAAATTAGAAACTCGTATTTACTATCAGTCCATATAGAAAATTTCCAAAGCATCTCCGTCTCTATTCTTGATATGCTCTAACTACTTTGTCAGTAATAGTGATAATTTTGTGAATTAAAATGTAAACAGTTGTACTTCTATTACTAATAAAACCGTTTTCGTTGTTTAAAAAAATATCGAAATGAGAAAATATTGTTATATTTCAGCCCTTTTATATCTACTCAAAAATATTATAATGTGTATGACATAACCAATGATCTTCTTAGAATTTTCTCAATATTTCTGTCAGTTCTTATTGTTTCGAACTGAACTTATTCTCAAAAGATGCAACATGAAATTGTCTACAAAACCATAAGAAAATATTGGTTGAAAAAATTTATTCGAGAATCAATGTATCTATGAGTAGCTAAAAACTTTTAACCATAAAGCTGAGTTTTGTGTATCCTGTTGTTAAAATACAAAAATGTTTTATTGCCTATTTTTAACTTTCTCAACAAATATCTTTCGTACAAAATACGCATTCTTTTTCTATTTGTCACATTTATAAGCAAAACATCCATTATTTTCAAATGTGTCACTTGTGTTGTCTATCGTTGACAGATTTTTTCTATTCTCTTTCTTGAATAATTTCAAATCTAGTTGTACTCGACATGAAAACAATTAGATATAAATTTGAGCGTTTTCCGTTGACATTTGCTTCCTGATTTGTGACACTTTCAAATATTTGTGATGAATGTCGAATTGAATTTTTCTTTCGATTGATATTGTTTTCAATAAAGATGTGGGTGAGGTATTACAGGGGATGTTTGGGTGTCTGGTAAGGATACGTGGAACAATTATTCTCAATCACACCAATATATACGCATAGTATTTCGACTACCGTCTACGACTAACATTTTTCGTTGTATACGCTCATGTACGGCAGTCATCATCTTTGTCCTGTTTTCTTTTATTGGTGGTAAATATAGGCAATTATAACAAAATGAATTAATTACTAGTCTTACATAAGATTTTATTCATAAAGAATCGATTTATAAATATCAGTGTAAAAGTGTGTTTCGAATATACAACGACGAGAACTACATCGCTGAATCATAATTTTAAGTTTGTATCCTCTGTAATTAATAACACTTTCAAATCATTTCAATTACAATTCTACATTGATTTGATTTTAAACAAATTGATTCATGTGTTGAATATTTGATTTTCGACACTCCGATTTGTATATCAAAAATAAGAAATTCCAATTATTATAAATTGTATTGTGATCTTAAAGCGATCAAATATGTTGATTGAACATAGAAACAAAACTTTTAGCTTCAAATAGAACTTTTTTTTTTCACAAAGCTTACGTAATGGATCGTGATCAAAAGAAAAAGAAATGTTCAGATTAAAATAATCCCTATTTAGGTTCTCATCTATTATTATTGATTAAATCGTATTATATTTGTGATAATAGATTCATAATCTTGTACAAATTATTTTGAGTTATACATTTAAACAACTTTAAGCAAACAAGTTCAACTTATCAAGATCTTTTTTTTTTTTAAGAAAACTTTCATAAACTTTTTACACATATCTTTGTAAATATTATTGAAGTATCTATTTTAAAAATGTTTTTGATCGTTTTTTTCGAACAACTTATTCTGTAAATAAAATTATCACAAATATTCAATGTAAATTGTTTAACTGATCTGATGAAGTTTGTTATTTTAATAAGCATTCAACATAAATTCTCTATGGGTATAAAAATGAATATCGAGTTTACACATGAGAAAAATTTGATAGAAAAAAAAATCTAGTCATCTAGTCATTCCAATTGGTCTTTGCATGGCAAAAAGTAGGATATTAGAAATAGATTACAGTGTTACCGGATATTATTCATGCTTCACTAATAACAAAACGAATTAATTAACAATATAAATAGAATCTATTGGTTGAAAATATTTAATAACAAAAAGTTCTTTTATATTTTGAAACTAATTATTGATCAGTCTTATTCAATGAAATTTATCGATTCGGAAGAATACTATTGTATTTTATTATTACTTGTAGATACGAATAATAAACTTAAAGAACAATTTATGGTAAATCAAGCGCTATTCCTTTCTTTCTCTTATTACATCATTTACAAGGGAACATACCCAACTGTCGAATGTCGTTCAAGCCCTTGCTTTTGGTTATGAGTAAGACTCAGTGAGAATAAGAGAATTCTAAACGAATTTAGACCCATAACATGCCAAGACAGAGATCTGATTGCTACATATATGTAAGAATATGGCATTTTTTAGGATCTTCTCAATTTTTAATATAGACTTTTCATTTGATACACAAAACAGAATCAAACTTATTCAAGAGGGTTTAATTAATCTCGAGATAACTTTCATTTAAGTTGTGCTGCTACTGGTTACTGCAAAAAAAATAAGTACAAAATATATATATGTATTTTTCTCTTTGCTCGAGAACTACAAGAGTATCAATTGTAGTTAGTATAGATCGGGCGAACTGACCTAGCCATTTTTCCATATCCTGTCCTGAAAATGACTATGACTATCTTAATTGCATCGCATTTGAGCATTCAAAGTTCTAAGAAGATTGGTTTTTGATCTATTCAACATTCTAAAGTAACAGAACATATCAAACATCTTTACATAAGAGTTGAAAATTTCAAGTCATACCAAGCAAATACAATGGAGACCAATGTTATATTTAATTAGAAGATATACTGGATGATACATCGAAGAATAAGAACATAGATGAAGAAGTCGAACCATTAGTTTATGTTTCTTTTGCTGCCATTTTGTATTAAAACAAAGCTTATTTTCATCGAGGAGAAACTAAAATATTCCATATTTTTACATCCTACGTGGCAACCAGATCTATATCTAGGCACGCCATGAGTCTGAAACCTCTTAGAGTTTTCTTAGTCTCCCTGAGTCCTATTCATAACCAAAATTGTTCCCTCTTGAATGTGAGCCTATGCCTTCTATCATTTTAAATCAAGATAAATCATTTTGTATGTTACAGAAAATGTTATTTACATTACGTTCATGAGTACTTTCATATTAAATGAATAATGATGAAAAAAATATTTGATTGTAAATATTAAAAAAATTTTATTGCTAAATAATTGATGATATTTTATACTATCTTCGTTGTAATGTTATCATATCATAAAAGAAAAATCAATCTAAGAGCTATTAAAACTTAAATAATACTATTAAATTATTGAATAAATTAAATACATGTCAATGTATTAAATACACTAAATGAATTATAGAATAAACTAAACAAATATATGCGTAAATATTTTAATAATTATTAGCTTTCTGAGTATTAGATAGACAGCCAGAATATTATTCCATTGATTAAGCTCCTAAGCGATGAAAAAAGACAAACGATTCCAGTGAAACAAATAGCTAATTTTTTCTATGCGACTATGAAGGTCAATAATCGGTAAATTATTATGGGTGTAAGATTTATTTCCTTGAGTTAATGAGAATATAATTTCATCGGAGAAATAACTATTAAAAAGACATGCGTACCTAATGATGTTTGACAAGTAATGAAATATAGATGCGACGTGATACATACTGTTACCATAAGAGAAACAAAATACAGCTGCATTTACTTATCTATTTTCTTAGAAATGAGTAGCCAAACATAAGCAGAAAAAAAAGTTCATAACAGAATCATCAATTATTTAATCATGTACTGTCTTCAAGTGTTAAATGTATTGTATGATAAATATACGAGAACATTTTAGAATCGTTTATTTAGTTTAACAAAAGTTATTTTTAGATATAAAAAATTTCACGATAATCTATATTCATTTAGTAAATGCAAAACGAGAGTCTACATTTATATACCTTGTTATTAATCATTAGTTTTCTTTCTTGAACAAAACAGAATACTTGACATTAATAAAATAAATTCTAAAGTCATATGTAATTCTCATATTTTTATTTTTGTCCTTTTTAGTGTCAACAAAAAAGCTTATTTGTATTATCCCTTATTTTATCCAATAAAAAATAACAATGGTTTTTTTGCCTCTCTTTTTTCTATTATGATAACCACATACTCGTGTATAAAACCGTTTCATACAATAAATATAAAGACCAATGATTAAGCCTCAGAAAACAAATCATATGCATAAAAAGCCACCGTCTTTCTTTTTCTCTTTATGTTACCTATACAAATTTATCGATCAAAATCATGTATTCATTTCAATGACAATAATAAATAGTACATGAATGTAACTGCATTTAAGCAATACGTCGAACTAAGAAGTTAATACAATCCATCATTTTCTATTGCAAACCATTGTCTAATCAAAAAGACAAAAAGAAATATCTATCGACAATAATAAAATCTATGACTAATATTTAGAAAAAAAAGAACAATCTCGAAACTAGAGGTCAAAAGAAGCTTCCACTAGAAGACCTCTATTGATTAGATCATGTGCTGTTGTCATAGAAATGTGTTGACAGAAGAAGAAGACAAGAAATAGACATGTGTTGACATTCTGCCATATCTTCGGTTAACTTCGAATGTCTATTAGAAACACATATATACATATATAGCACCGCCCATCTCATGCATTCTTGCATTACTGTAGAAGGAAGTAGCTGTCGATCAATGAGAAGAGAAGATGATGATGGACATGCATATCTTATTTTGTCGTTTAGAGAATATAAGATTGTATAGAACAAGATAATAATGAACAAAGAAAGACTAATTTTCATGATACATATGAAACTAATAAAATGATAGTGACAACCTAGACTTAACAAAGAAGTACTAAAATTCCCTTTCTTGACACTAAAAGGAGATTTTTAAATGGTTGCTTTGTTTTTATATAAAACTAAAAATTCAAAAAACATATATTCTAAACCACAAATACCTACACAATTTCATACATTTGTTCTTTGATATACAAGACCTTGAATCAAATAAATGATAGGATTAATATTTTCTCGCATTTGGAAACAAATTGTTCGACATATTCTAATGCATGCTCTCAACTATGTATCTGAAAAATGTCTGATGCATTCTTTTACTGACGGACACACTTCACCTCGACAACGGTTTTTTCTTTCTCGCAATTCATAAGTGTGCTCTCATTCACTTCGATATTCTTCAACTAGTTCGTTTTCAATTATTGTCATCACACAAAAGTTTTGAAAAAAAAGGAACGATTGTTTACTTTCCCCAGGGCAATAAACCTTTTCTTCTAAAGCATATTGGCAACTGTTCATGCAGACGCAATTGTCTTTTACACAAGATTGACAAATAAAGATTTTCCTCTTTCAAATCAATCAGTTGTTTAGATTCTTCCTTGACTCTTTTTAAATAATTTTCGTACACAATCGCTAAAGATAACCAAAAATTTCAATAAAGGAACAAAGAAAAAGAAGACAAAATTTATTATCATCATCATCATCCTACATACACATTGGTTTTTTTGTCTCAAAAACACAATATGCATAAAATCAAAAGTGATCTCACTGTGCAGCAAACCACAGATATACACACATACACGCAAGAAAATTTTGTACAAGAGAAAAAACAAACGATTAAGTCGACAGTACAATGTGTACTTTTTTATACATACCACTTGTAAGTGCAACAAAAAAAAAAAGAAATGTACTTGTATATATACCACTCATCTCCCTTGAACAATAACGTAACTGTTACATTGTATTCAGTAGAAAGAGCGCCAAGACAAAAAAAATAAAGGATACATGTTAAAAATAGAGAGAGAGAGAGAGAGAGACAACAAAACGAATGCACATTTAATCTGTACAAGTAATGTTAGTTTAATTTTGTTTTTTTCTTAAGTATAAATAAGGTTGTGAATTAAAGTAAAAGATGTACATGATAGAATCGTGCATATACATGCACGCCATTTGCATAGATACAAAAGAAGAGCAATCATTGAACGAAGACGACGGACGGAGAAAAGCAAGGATAAGAAAAAAAAGAAAGAAAATGTTAAAACTACAATGAATTACCGCGAGAAGAAAAACTACTTGTCGTCGACTTCGATAATGATTGTAAGTCTTTTAATTGATTATGATTATAGCCACCACGACGACGTGGTACTAGTGATAAACTTAAGTCTTTTGATGAAGGAAGTTTTAACCATTCAGATTGTAAACATTGCTCTAATGTAGGTCGTTCAGATGATCTTATTGATAAACATTGTTCGATTAATTGTACACATTCTAAAATGAGTTCATATATATAATTATAATGTGTTTCATTTATTAAAAATTCAGAGCAATATGTTCTTTCTTGGTGTTACGTAGCGTGACAAGTCTTTTTTCTTTTCCTTTTAATATATTTATACGCTAATAAGAAAGCCCATAGGACAAAGAAAATATTTCTATTTTATAGAGCGAAAAATAATTATTGATGAGGATATGGGAATTTCCATATTTCAAGAAATTTGTTTTCCTTATTAGAAAAAATAAATCGACCATTTCTGTTCTACATTTTTGTATAATCAACTATCTGTCAACACTGTTATCTGATATATCATTATGCTTTCTTTGAGACGAATTAATTACCTGATGAAAGATGATTTGGAAATTGTGGTTGACACTTAATAATAGCTAAATCATCAGAAAATGGTATATCACCACAAACTAAATCATATAATAGTATTCCTAATGACCAAACTGTTTGTGGTAAACCAAAATATCGTCGACATGTAACCCATTCTGGAGCAGCATAACATGAAGTTCCTTCAAATTCTGTATAAATGCCATCATGTAATAAAGCGCCAGAACCAAAATCAATTAAATATAATTGTCCAGTACGCATATCAATAAGAAAATTTTCATCTTTTATATCTCGATGAAGAACCTAAGAAAAAAACAAATAATTTTTTCTTTGAAATAAATTTGTAACTTACTCCACATGCATGAACATCTTTAAGAATTTGTACAATTTGTTTGAAAAAATCTCGTGCTAAACGTTCATCAAGACCACCTGTACGTTCAGATATAAAATCATATAAATCACAACAACGTTCAGGTCGTTCTAGTACAATAACAACTTGGTCATTATGAATAAAATATTCCACTAAATGTATAACATTTTTAACTTTAGCTACACGACGTAATAAAATAACTTCAAGTGGTAATTTTCCATCGGGCTAAATAAGATATTATTGATTTATTTATTGATTTATCTATTTATTTTTTTATATCTTACTGTATTTATTTCACGCATCCGTTTTTTTGCAACAATTTTAATTGCAACTTGCATTCCATCTTTTTTTCGTACACCAGCATAAACATCTCCAAAACCGCCTGATGCAATCTTATGAGCAATTAAATACCGAGCATGAAGTGGATCAACAGGAGCTAGAAAAAGATATATATCTATACTAACATGTCAGTGACGGAAGTCAACAACTGTTGCTTTCAATCGAATTTTGTTCGACATACAGAAATAGATATGGTTAAACGAGATAAAATGACAGATAAATAGAATGTCCTTTTAATCCCATCCACCTCGCCCATTTATACTTTATGCCTTCTTATACAAAGATAAAAAGAACCTGTCGCACAAATGATCTATCTCTGGTATGTATCATCATTGATTATATCAATGACAAGCTCTTTAACAAAAGGGGATGAGCAAATGTAATAGCCTATATATTTTATCTTTTATTGTTATACTCTCTTACCTATGATAAGATAACACTATGGTGCAACTTTAACTTACTTGAACGTGTTTTATTTGTTGATGTTGTACTAGATTGTTTTTGACGATGATCACTTGTTTCTTGTTGCTGCTGTTGATGATGACGATGATGATGATGAGAAGAGGGAGAAAGGACAAGGGTACTCATAATGATAAAAAATGATCGTTTTTCTTGATGTTGATATGAAAGTTTTTTTCCTTGATGTTGATATTGAAATTTTTTTTTCTATGTTGATTATTTTAAAATAATAGTAAAAATTTCGACAAACGCAAAACGCTTATCTAAAATGTCAAATACGAAAATGTTTGTTTCATCGAGTAAAAACGAAAAAAACGAGCGTATATGTGTGTTGCGATAATGGGAGAAGAAAAATTGCAAAATGAATTGTCTTTTCTTTTCTTTTCTTTTTCTTTTTTTTCTCTCTCTCTCTTTCTCGTTCTCATTTTCTTTTGTCTCTCTTTTGTTGTACGCGCGCAATCGGGAGGATATTCTCATCGAAAGCGAGAAAAAAAAAAGCAGGAAGAAAACGAGATATCTCTATCCAACAAAAACACAATAACGACGATGCTGCTGCTGTTTACTGCTTACCAACCAACATGACCTGTTCTAACATCATTCGCGGACAAAAAAAGGCGAAGGAAAGGAAAGAAGAAATAGCAGTGTGCGTGTATGCGCGTCCATGAATGAGTTGTGTGCACACAAGCAGGGCCGAAAAGAAAAAAACGAGAAAAGAGAGGCCAACATAATGCTTGGCAAAAGTCCAAGACAAATAGTTGAATGAAATTAGCAAACAACGACTGCGCTTTAGAGGTTTTTTTTCTCTATATATTTTTTTTCTCATTCTCATTTGGCTCGTAACCAAAACAAACTAGACGAATAATAAGATGTTCTTTCTTTTGCGACAGCGTAGGAGGAGGAAGAAATATAGTGCTGAGTACATACGTCGTTGACAGACGTAGATTCTTAATCAAACAATTGGTTTAATTAAAACAAAAGAAAGATAACGAACGAACGATCAAGCAAATGTCTTTGCCATCATTAGACTAATTCACTTGTGAGAGAAGCGAATACGTAGAACATAATAAACAATCATTTCTACTTGTGATAGGCGCAAAGAATATACATATATATATAGATATATCTATATGTGAATGAAGAGATACGATTGCGGCGAAGGAGAGGAGGACGATATGTATGTTGCCTTTTTCGTCTATGCCAAATAAATAACAATAAGCAGAATGAAAACGACACGTTGTTCAAATTAAAGTTTAAATCACACAGACAAAGAACTGTCTGTCAACTGATTAATGGATGTTGTTTTGTCTGTTATTCGTAGACGAAAAATACGTTACATTCAATTAGTGTAGAAAAGAAAACTGAAATTCTTTTTTATGTAAATAAAAAAAAAAACTATTTATGTAGACGAGAGAAAAAAAAAGCAAGAAATATTTCTTTTTTTTAAGCATACGAAGTATATGCGTGGTTGGATATCGATATAGTTAAAGAGGAAATTATTATTATAATTATCACTTTTTTCAATACGAATAAAAGTCATTAACCGAGATTCTATTCAGAAAAAAAATATTAGTTTTAAAAATATAGATTCTCTTCTTGGTGTCTATTCATAAGGAATAAAAAAAAAAAGAATAAGAACAAAAATCCGAATATTAGTCCTGTCTATATTTACTTAACGACATAGTTTGTATGACACTTTAAAATCATCAATATAAAGTAGCAAAAAATAAAATAAAACGGAAATATACTTCATTGAAACTTTTTCTTTTCATTGAAAAACACGTTAAGGTAAAGTACCGGTTAGTGTACACCTTTACATTGGTGTTATATATTCGACTAATTGAAATTAAAAAAATATCATTAATAGTAAGTTATGTTTCGTATTAATTTTTCAAAAAAAAATGTAGCTTTCGTTACAAGTCAAAAATTTTCATAGTACTACAAGCAACTATTGTTGCAGTTTTGCGCAATTTATATTGTGTCAGGTTTTTTTTCGTTTCCTCGTGTTACAATTTTTTTCTGTGTACTGTTTGGTGTTGTTGCGAAAGTTTCGATTATGTCTATGCGTCAATAATGACTCAATACATACGCCTACGTATGTAGAAACTAATAGATACCAATATTAATTTATGGCACACTGAATACATATCGATTAAATAAAATTTTTGAAAAAGAAAAATGATAACAATTATTCAATTTAATCTTATTTATATTTAAATAGGAGAATATTTGTTCGTGGGTGGTTTTCTTAATTCTGATAAATCATGTACAGATATTTAAATTGAAAAGACGCCATATGACGTCAAATACAAATGTCCTTACCCATATGTGCGAAATTCAGCACGTATATTCGTCTTAAACTATACTGTTATCTTCGGCGGATGATATACAATGACCTTGAAATGAATGAGTGCAGTACTATATATATATATATATATATAATATACTCTTTGTTGGGATAGGAATAACGCGAATAAAACTGAAATAGTCCAAATGCATACAAGTATATCAAAAAAAAAAGTAACTTATGATGTTTTCTCTTTCTAATTGAATATTAATCATTACTCTCTATACATAGTTACTAATCTGACTATCGACTAGTTTAATAAGAGCAGAAAAAAAAGAACACGAGGTCTACTCATTTAATTGTTAGAACAAAAAAGAAAACGAACAACACTCAAATAGTGTTGATGACAGTATTCATATAAGCAATAGATATATAAATCGATCTACAAGTTCGATGTCATCATTATTTATAGTACCGAATATATATATAAATGTTTGTCCTTTTTCCCCCCTTTTCTATTTATTCCCACGTTTTCATGTGATTAACACGTATGTGGGATCAAACAATAAAATTGGCTGGGAATTATATCAACATATTGAATATCTCATAGAAATGTGAAAAATATATATATATATTTATACATTTAAGGATATAAACAAGTTTTTGATCGGATAGTTTTGATGATAAACAATGTATATTTATGTGAATAACATTGATTCAAAGATATTAGAACATCTTACCAATTCAGTTGAAAATATATATATATAGAAAATGCGCTAAGATGAAATTTGATCTTGTCTTGTGAACAAATATGATTGACACATGGCAGATGGTAAAAAGAACTCTGTGTCCGACATTGAAAGCCAACATGTCACTGATCAAGTTGTCTATGTTATTTGATCTTCATAATATATAGATCTAATCTATGTCTTCTTTTTATGTTAGAAAATGTAAACATGAAGTTTGCATGTAATTCCATTTGATAAAAAAACAATGACAAGAATACGAAAGGTGAATCTATGGCAACGACTATTATATGAGAAACTTTCACTTAGAAATTATTAATGCATAAATAGACATTTGCTTATTAGAGTGAAAAGTCAAAAATAATTGCCTGACAATTTTTTCCTCTGAAAAATAGGTTATAGGAAATAGTAGAGCATAGCAACATGTTACAGATGAATTTGCTTATGATTTGCATGGTTGAGAACAAGAATGTTTTTTTGTCCTAGAATGATTAGATTGAGAAATTATGTATTGTAGATATTTGATTTTTATTTACAAACAAAAAGAAAAAAAAAGAAATTAATCATCTCCATCAATACCACTTTCATTCATGAATGAAAGTAATTGTATTTTGGTCTTTTTTTTTTCACTCGAATTTCCATGATTACTTTCTTTTTGTGTAGTTGTTGATGGAGGTGGATTCTTTCTTTTTGTTGATTTATTTGATGCCATTTTGAAAAACTGATAATTGTAACACTTCATTTGTTACGGTAATATTATTGGATAACACATTCAATATAAGAAAAAAATATATATTATTTCAAACTGTTCCATATATATTTCCGTCGTGTTGGTGACTGTTATGGTTCACTTTTTTTCTTAGGCCGTCCGAAGTGAAAAGGATGCTTCCTGACTAAACATCGATCATATATATATATATACGTGTGTGTATGCATTGTCATTTCAATAAATAACCTTTTGATATCAATTGTCAATATAAAATAGTAAGTTTATTAAATATAAAATTCTAGACATTCATGTGTCATGATCTTCATTATTCATTTCAAACATTTCATGAGTTATTCCTCATATGATCAGTTAATGCATTTGTTGAATTAACGATTTAAAATAAATGAAATATCTCAATGTCAAACACAACAAATCTAAAAAGTTTGCATTTAAAATTGTCATGTGAACAATCACTCACGAAACGTGTCAAATTAGTGATGAAGATGATTTGTATATTGGTTGCTATTGTTATTAGTCACATTTACTATTTTATCAAAAAATTTTACGAGAAAACTATCTGAAATGATAATCATCATTTTCAGTTCATAAGAAGGTCGTAGAAAATCGTAAAATGGTTTTGTCTATGAATTTTCCGAGCTAAGTTATGACAATGTTACTGNAAAGAAAAAAAAAGAAATTAATCATCTCCATCAATACCACTTTCATTCATGAATGAAAGTAATTGTATTTTGGTCTTTTTTTTTTCACTCGAATTTCCATGATTACTTTCTTTTTGTGTAGTTGTTGATGGAGGTGGATTCTTTCTTTTTGTTGATTTATTTGATGCCATTTCAATAATATCAGATTTGCTAGTTGCAGCTACACTATCATCTGATTTTTCTTTTGGTTTTCGAAATAATAGACGACCATTAGAATCAATACATTTTTTTTCTTCGTCAGCTAAAAATAAAAAAACAATTATTTGTTGAAATTTTGAAAATAGATGTATTTGAATTATTCATCGAACTGGTCTATGTAAATAAGCTTGAAAATATGGCATTCATTTACCAGAACAAATGGCAATTTTATGCTAAAAATAGTTTGCAGTAATAGCCTTATAAGAATAAAATGTGACTATTTTTCAAGTCCAAAACGAAAATGAAGAACAACTATTCTAATATTTATGTACCTTGAATCTTCTATTTGTAAATAGACAATATAAAAGAAAAAGATAAAAATAAAATCTTCTTTTAGAACATCTGTATTTATTGATAGTAAAAAAAAACTATTTTAATAACATTTCAGAAAATCAAAGCTTAGAAAGGTTCTAATGTATGATTTTGATAAACATTATTATTTTGTTTGTCAACACTAAAAAATATTGTTTTGTCCCTTAATACGAACATGATAATACGACAATGAATAAACTGTTTGATAAACAGTTTATTTTTCTGACCTTGGGGAAATACAAGGTGAAAAACAGATGTTGTTTTTTTCTTCTAAATTCTAAGACGTAAAAGAATAGAATACCTTCTTTTGCTTTTGCTAATTCAACTTCAACTTCTTCTTTACTTAAATCATTTGCATCTAATTGTACAATTTGAGGTTTTTCATCATCTTTTCGATAATCTCCATCACGTGGTCGTTCATCATTATCATTTATTTCATTGATAAGGGTTCGATGCTAATATTCAAATACAAAAAATTATTCAAACGAAAAGGAAAAAGAAATAATAAGATTCTATACTTTATCATCAGTTGTTAATGGTGCTTGATATCCAGTACGCTCTTTAAATTGTCGTATAAATGCTGGTTCATCCCCTGCATTATACAAAATCTTTCCTTGTCTATTACCGCCGCCGCCGCCGCCGCCACGACCACCACTACCAGCAGTTCCACCATAAGATTTCTGCTGTCTTCCACCACGTCTGTGTTTCGACATAATTTACAATCAAAAAATAAAGAAAAAAAAAACAATATTTATTTATTTGTTCAAATAGCAAGACAAGATACAAAAAAATATTTTTCTTTTTTACGTTATTCAATATTATTATTTATTTTAGCATAGAAATGTTTTTTTAAGTCATCAATATTATTTCGTTTATAGTCATTCAAATTATATTTCATCCATAATTCTTATAAATATTATTATATCATTGTTGTTTTAACTAAACACTAAATATATTTGTTTTTCTTATATTTGCAGTAAGAAATATTGGTAATTTAATAAATGAAATGTAAATTAACAATTTAGAAGTAAAATATGCTACTCCAATAATTCTTGAAAATTCTTGAATTAGTTCAATCATAATTAGCTTTCTTTTTAATGTAATCATTCTTAGATTGTTTTAAAGTAATTACTCATATAACAGATTGATAATGATGAAATTCGATGTATGTTATTTTTTGAGGCGTTATCATTGAATGTATGATTTCGTAGTAAAATAAAACCATAGAATCATCCATATAAGAATTAAAAAATATATATAAAATCATCTTTTATCTTTCAATAACCATTTAGATTAAATTGAATGAAATGATGATTGCATGACACCCTAGAAATATAACAACTCTTATTCAAGATCAAATATCTAATAACCATACTGAACTTTTTCCTTGAAAAACTGCTGTTGCCCTCATAAGAGCACATATTGGTGTAAATGTAGTCAATAATACACCAAAAAAAACAATTCTGATAATATATAAAAAAATTTTCATTTAATGTTGTTGATAACAATTCTCTTTGAGTTTGAATAATTGTATAACTAGAAAAATAGAAATGATGCAAGAGAAAATTCTTAAATTTTTACAATTCATTTAAGTTAACATACTAGATTGTTTTCTAATGTTGGGTATTTTCTTACTACTAAATGTGATAATTATGATGTATTCTTTGATAATTAATGGACAGATAATTTAATCATTGGAATAATCGCAATTGAAAAATTGCATTGTAAAAATAGATTCATTAGAAAAACTCAAAAAGATTATAAACGAAGAATATATCGTTATGATATAGTTTAATATATATATTCCATGAAATCGTTTATCTTTTTATTTAAATTTTTAACCTGACAAAAACAAAAAGTCTATTCATTTTAGAGATCTGCAGGATAGAGTAAGGGTTAGAAAATTTTTTCACAAAGGAACCTACGCAAATGTCCAATTGGCTTTTGATCGAGACTGTAATCAGGTGATAGACTATGACGAGTAGTGTCAAAGCCTAAGATGCACAATGGACAGCAACGTGGACATTTGGTGAAAAAATGAAAGTGACATTTTTCACAATTTGAATAATGTCAAATATACTTTGGCCAATAGTCGACTTTTTGGTAAAAACGATTTATTCCAGCTGCTTAAGGCATTGGAAAAACCTTAGGCCCAAAAAATGGCCAGATTTCTGTTATCTTACTGAATAGTATCTTTTTCCAAAGGACTACAAAGAAAACAGAAAGATCTATAGAATAAATCATACAGATACTGAAATTAGAGCTCTTGTTCTATCGTTCTATAACAAAAACTTTGCTCTAACACTTTTTCTGTTAGAAAAGCCATGTATTCTTTCTCAACTGAGGGCTTTTTCAACGTTATTCTTCATTTTTGTCGGATCAGAAGTGCTTTCAAATAAAACTAAGCACATATTCGGAATCAGCATAAAAAACTACATCGAATGATATATAATCTTGTAGTTTTTTAAATATAATATTTTTTCACAAAAAATTAGGGTAAGGGTCCTCCTCAAGGATTTTTCATTAATAAATTATTTTTCAGATTCACTTTCTTTTTATCAGTCATTGGTATCTGACAAGTAGAAACTGATATTCCTGTGACAAAAAGGTGAACTCAACACGAAATAAGTCATGCCCATGTGCTGTATAGGAATTGTCTACTGTGAGATGTTTCAGTTGTCTAAGTCTTTATTCTTGATCTATCGAATTTTTACTGGATTTCTTAACCGAAACTTGAGAAGTATCGCAGATTGTCATGAAAATCGAAATTTAGACTTTTGACTTGAAACTTTGTATAAATTAAGTTCTCAATAAAATTAGTTTATTGTGAAATTTTCACTGTTTTTTTCTATGTGTTACATTGCGATATGAATAATGAAAATTCTCTAATTCTTGGTATACTGATATCTTCTGATGCGAAGCACTAAAATCAGTGAAACTTTCATGGTGAACTAGTATCGTTAAGAGTTTTATCTATGCAAAGTTTCAAGTCAAAACTCGAAATTCGATTTTCATGGTGACCTAAGGAAGGTCAGAGAGACTTTGATTAAAAAATCCAGTGAAAAATCAATATTGTAAAAACAATGATTAACACCATTGAACCATGTAAGACTTTGACGTTGGTCGCCATAGTCTATCATCTCAGTACAATCTTCATGAAAAAAAAACAATCAGATACTTAATAATGTTTCCTTGTCAGTCAGGGTACAAGATACGAAAAAAAAGCGTACCTTACACAACTCTAATTCATATGAGGTAATAATGTTCTTGGCCTATCAAGATAAATAAATCAATATCATTTATTTCTTTGTTTTTAGTATACCTGTTAGTAGAATATATCCTTGAATGTTAATGACGATTCTGCACAATCATCCAGATTGTCTCCTATGATAAGAAAATAAAAATAGAACAAATATAATAGTAGACAAAAATAAAACACCTTGAAAAATAAATCAACATGTTCTTACCGAATAAAAGTAACATTAAAAGAAAACAATAGACATATATGAAATTCGATACTACTTGTTTATATTTGTAATACGAATAGAATTTCCTTTTACATATGTTGATTAAGGTTTCTTTCTTTTTTTTTCATGAAAAAAAAAATCAATGAAAGTTTTACAATTGTTTTTTTTCAATATACATAAACCATAGACAAACAAAAACAGACAGAAATAAATGTTTGTACATACAATGGAGATGATGTTTAAACTATTTCATATACATATTGTCTTCTTTGTTTTCTTTTTTTATCTAATATGAATTCATTCGCCAAAAAAACGAACGATGAAATTTTGGAAGAAAAATAAAAAAAAATGGATAAATCTATTTTCATTTGTTTATCGTCTCATAGGTCGTTTAGATGGTATTGGTTCATTATCATTATATCTTGAGCCGGAACGTTTCAAATTTGGACGATCTCGATGAGATGATGAACGATTATCATTATGATTACGATCACGAGCATTTCGAAATGAACCTTCTTGATTATCCATCGATGATGTATAATTATTACGTGTTGATGATGTACTTCCATAATCTCTTGATTGAGACATTGGACGGTAATTAATATCTTGTACATATTGTTCACGTGTCATATATGATGATGGTGATGACATTGAAACATTTGATGAACTTCGATACAAATCATTACGATAAGTAGATGATGATACAGATGCCATTGAATAATCACGTGATGATGTATTATTTCGATTCGCTACAAATTAAAGGAGTATTTTTCGCTTGATTGTAATAATGCATAAGAAAATAAATATAAATTTTCGAGATTTATTATTTGCTTTTTTTTTTTCTAGTTTTTATACTTTTTTTCTTGTCAAAATCTTAATATTAGAAAACTGATTTATTCAGAGACAAAAAAAAAATTATTAATTATTTGTTTATTGTTTTGTATCTTGAATAATTGTTATCAGTTAATCATATTGAATTAAAGTTTTTTTTTTTGCTTTACAATTGAAATAAGACGATGGCATTGAAAAAGGTCGATGTTATATATATTTTTTTTTTCTCATTAATGTATCGAACATTAATCATCTTGAATAAAGATATTAGTATATACGTCTTAGAAATTAATCATTATGATAATAAATGATTAATATCTACTTCAAAGCGATCAAAAAAAAACAAAGATTTTTGGTTTGTTTTGATCATTATATTTGATATATATATATATGTGGTTAAATGAACCGAGAGATAGTAACAGATTGAGTGTAATGAAAATAAAAACATATGATTGTTTAATGAACGATATAGAGAGATGATGATGTTTGTGCTAACAGCGACGGGTTAATAGAAAAAAGAATTGTCTAGAATATCACTTACGTGGTATATCGTATCGTTCAGAACGTGTGCCATATTCATTAGCTCGATATATTTCACCGCCATATGGATCACTGCGTG
The DNA here is from genome assembly GCA_905329745.1 of Rotaria sp. Silwood2. NCBI lineage: Eukaryota > Metazoa > Rotifera > Eurotatoria > Philodinida > Philodinidae > Rotaria > Rotaria sp. Silwood2. The sequence goes on from CAJNSZ010000027.1 coordinate 317,817, forward strand.
AAGATACAAGAGCCAATGGTGGAGGCGTTAGAGATCGATATTCATTACGCATATATGTATCATTAGTTGTATTTCGAGATCCATAATCCATTGACCGTTCATTTCGATAAGATGAAACAGGTGGTGGAGGACTATTTCGTCTACAAAATACATTAAAAATTGTCAAAATATTTAATTAAAATCAAAATCTACCGATAATTTGAAGACGATGAAACATATCGATTACGTTCTGAATCCATATGTTGTGACGGAGGTAAATGTAAACCACGATCACGTAAAGGTGATATTGATTGAGATGAAGTATAATATAAAGAATTTGATGGAATAGGACCATTGGAAATAATTGGCTGTTCAGTTAATAAAGATGGATATATTTCACGATGATTTGATGATCGATCAAATCTTGATGATGGTGAATGATTATCATAATAATTTGATTGACCACTATTTGTTCGATTAGATAATGAAGAAGAAAAATTTGATGAAGATGGATAATCATCATTGTGTTGATAACGATGATACTTTGGTGGACCATTTCGTGATGAAACAGGTCGAGAATTAAGTGAGATACGTGATGAACGATATTTATAACTTTCATTTGGTGAATTTCTTGATGAATAATTACCATTATGATTATTATTATGTGATGGACGTCCACTGAAGAGAAAAAAGAAACAGACTTTTGTTTTATTTTCATTTAAAATTAAAAATATCTATCTTACCGATAATTTCCACGTGTTGAACGATCCACATGATTATTTCGATTTGTCGGAAAATTATTATGTTGATCACGATATCGACCACGATAACCGTCACGTAAACCCTCCATATCTATAGGCATTTATATATAAAAAATAATAAATCGATCACGAAATATGACAATCAACTAGTGCATATATTACGATGAATGTCTGGAACAGATGTGTTAGAACAAGACCTTTATTCTTTCCTTTCTATTGTTATTATTAACAGGAACGGAGAAGAAACAATATATGGATAAAAAAAATATCAAACAATACAAATATAATGATCTTCCTCTTTTTTTGTTGATTGTCTAAGCAAAAGACAAATGGATCGCATCGGTGCATAAAGAATAATCAATTTTCCATACTGTATGAAGGCTATTTTCATAGGAGTTATCAGAAGATATTTTATTCGATATCTACTAACGATAAAACACTTGTGAAGTATATTATGTATATAAAATACAGTCTATGGTCAGAACAAATTGGCGTAGATATATATATATATATATGCGCATTGCACAAGAGTTGACATTTCTTATACTACGATACAAAGTGTTGACACATCATGTAAGATTTTTTTTAATACATCCTTGAATAATATTTATTAATAGGCCATTCTATCATTCCTCGGTCGCATTTCCGAGCTCATGTTGTAACTTTTGGATTCTTTTTCTCAAATTTTGTGTTTGATAATATTCCATATTAGCTCAGTAACACTAAAAGAAGAGCTATTATGGGACTATTGATATAATTCAATATTATATACTTAACTAGAGAATACGACTGATGAAACATGAAATAACCTATTAACAGATGTTGTCGCTCAAAAATCGATCTTGGACCAGGTATATTCATATCGCATGAAATTTCCAGGATATGTTAGGGTTGCCGTGGAGAGACTATGCTAAAACTTTCAACCTTATATCATGATGTGTTCGGAAGATATTTAACAAAGAAAGATCAAAAATAGTGCATTTATTTTTTTTTTTTTGAATCTTCATTATATAAATTTAATTTTTGTCTTATTTGAAAGTAGGTTTCAGACTGCAGTAGTCTTTGTTTTCGAAGTCTTACTTTTTATGCAAAGAACAAAGATAAAAAGTTTAATAAATTTAAAAATAGTCATCTATTTATAGAAATACTCTTTACGAGGCTTAATTCAAAAACTGGATACTGTAGCTATAAATTTCCTTTCAAATAATCAAAATAAGCAATTGGCTATAATGAAGCTCCTTCGAGAATTCAGAGATACGAGATTAGAAAAGAATAAACAGAGAAAACAGCATATGTTTCAAGCAGAAAGTGACAAAAATTATTAAACGTTTTAGCAAAGAAAGATGTAGTGCTAAATAGGAAATCATGTCACTTATGAAAGATCAAACCTCGGGCTATCATATCAATTTTGATTTTACTGATGAGAATTGACTTCTTTTCTTGAACGAGCAGCTTAAAAAGAAATTAGATGAATGTATTAACATTTTTTTATTAAACTTTTCTTTGTATTGTAAGCATTTACTCTCATACTTAGCCGTGAATCAAAAATTTCTGGACAAAACATTGGACTATTTTTCGTGTATATATATAGAATGTTAGTGTACTAGAATCAGCGTTTTGTTATTTTTCAGAATGTTTTTGTTTTTGAGAGAAAAGCCGCGAACAGAACTTGTTCGAGACATTCCACAAAATTTTATCAAATATTTTTGCCGATTTTCGCTTTTTCAACGTAAAATAACCCTTCAGAACAATATAGCTCGAAGTTAAAAGTTATAAAAACAAATTCTGGTTCTAATACACTATCAGTGTATTTAAATACGCGAAAAATAATCAAATAAATTTGTCTAAAAACTTTCGATACACTCCTTATTGATATATAGTGAGTACTAAAATCATCCAACAAGATATATTAACAATTTTTTCTGCTCGCCATAAATGCTAGAAAGAATCTAAATAGTAATTCGACTAGAGAAAATAATGTCCAACAAGAATATAAGAAAATAGAAATTATACTCAGATTCTGGAAGATAGAAACTTCAGAAAACTCAAACCCTAGTTTTTTAATACCGAGATCGTGTAAATATAAGTTTGTTGAGACTGTATAGAATAGTAGGGCAAATGATTCTTTACCAAATGAGACGTCTCAGATGTTCTCCTGACCTTTTTCTAACTGAAATAGCAGCAATTTGGTTGAAGGTCAAGACAATTGGCGTTTTCTATAAGAAATAATAAAGAAAAAACGACTTTAGGGGGGCTCCCATAAGATTGCTATATCTCAACCAAAAGAACGCCGCAGAGAAACCGGAGACGTCGCATTTCGTAGACAATTATTTACTCTATCGTTCTATGTAGTCTAAACAAAATTATATTTACACCTTCTAGATGCTGAAGAGTGAGGGTTTGGCTTTTCCTACAGTTCATATCTTCGAGAATCTGATTATAATTTCTATTTTCTTATATTCCTGTTGAAAACAATTTTCTCTACTCGAATTACTATTAGAATTCTTTCTAGCGCTTATCCTAACCAAACAAAATCGCAAATAAATCTTGTTGAATAATTTTAGTATTTACTGTAAATATATGTCAATTTGTTCTAAACACAAACTACAGATCTCATTTATTTCAAAATTATAACTCGTAAGCATTTTTTTCATTGATAATATACTATTTTAAAATTTCATGGTTTTGTCTTTTTGATAATAAAATTAACATAGAAAATCATGTCAATTCTATAAAAGCAATGATTAATATATTTCCTTCTGTAATGTGGGTCGATGATTTCATTTTCCGGAAATTATAAAAGCTAAGGAATCAAATACTTGTATCTGTCAATCTTTATAGGAAACGTTAGACATCTTTGATTTCCGTTTTTTTACATTCATATAAAAAATAAAATAAAACAAAACAAATGAGTGTGTTGTCTATACACACCGTGCTCGAATCTTTTTTAATGCTAATATATTTTTTTTCTCAGTAAAAGACAAGAAATACACGATAGATTAGATAGTGAACGAAAGAAAAAAAAACGAAAAAAAAAAGAAAATGACATTCTGTTTTAATTTGTTGTTCGTATTTCAAAGTGAAAATAGAATGAACAAAAGACACACACACACACACACACACAGACACACACATGTTTGATGTTTTTATTTACACAAAGGACAAAAAGAGAATAAATTTGCATGGTAAAGGAATTTGTGTTTTTTATAAAAACAGAATTCGTGTGCAAAAAATTACAGACAATAAGAGAGAAGACGATGTTATATCTGGCACACGAAAAGTAGACAACAACACAAAACTAGAGACTCTGCGTGCTAAAAAAAAGAAGAGAACATATCAACGAACAAGATTTATATTTAAGCATAAATTTTCGCTATTGAATCTGCTCCAACACTAGCCATATAAGGTTTGGATAAATGAAATGCAACGTCATTTATAGACTCATCATCTTTCTTTTGATGAGCTGTAAATTCTTGTATGCAATTTTTTGTTTCCAAATTCCATAAACGTATTGAACGATCATGACCTTAAAAATATTTTGCATAAACAAACAAAATTTACAAAAAAAAAATTCATTCTTACTGCCAGAAAGAAGGCATGTTTGTTGCGGATCAATTGCTAATGAAGTAACGGTATCAAGATGAGCTACCATTGAATGTATCATACGTCCTAAAACCGTATATTTAGTATTATCATCGATATATCAACAAAAGTTTTGCTTTACCGGAATTACTATCAAAATATCGTATTTTTCTGTCCTCATGCGCTGTTATTATAATTGGTTGTGATGGATGGCTTATGATTTTATTAATTCGATAACTTGGATCTGATGTTGAATTATCGTTAACTAATTGTGATACAACCTTTCCTGTTTCAGTATCATAAATAATTGTTTTTAAGGAGTCGTATGTAGCAACAAATTGATTTGTATCTTGCATTAACCAATCGATAGATATTGGAATACCATCATCTATATTATTAAAAAAATATTCATGAATGAAGAAGATATAAAATGGTGAACAAAAGACTGTGACCCTTCCGTATTATGACTACGATACATGCTAGAAGTCTGAAATAATGTGTTAACAATTTAGTTCAGAAGCATAAAGGTCTTCCTGATTGGTAAAAACACATTGAAAATTATGATAAAAGGTAACTATATTTGCTTCAAAATTTTACAACAAAAAAACATTGTCTAGTGAATTTTTCATGACGTGTTATGAGAGAACTTTTTTTTTTTCTTAACATACTTCTGAAATAAAAAGAAGATAGAAAATCTCTATCTGAGCATAGATAGCATTTATGCTAACTAAAATAGACGCGTCAGATACAGAAAAACATTATGTAGAAGTTTCATCGAGTTTGGAAGTATTCTAACGTGAATGCACTAAACATAATTTTAACACTCATATTTTTTCCAATAGAGAATACAAAAATTTTCCAATCTACGGCATGTATTGTAATCAAGATTCGGAGAATGAAGGAAGAGAGATTTTTCTTCACTACTGTACTGGGAAATATTGATTGTGATGGTTGAATTAAATTTGGATCCCATAATCGAATAGATCCATCCGATGAACATGATAATAATTTTTGACCGGATATAACTAATTGNTTAACCAATCGATAGATATTGGAATACCATCATCTATATTATTAAAAAAACATTCATGAATGAAGAAGATATAAAATGGTGAACAAAAGACTGTGACCCTTCCGTATTATGACTACGATACATGCTAGAAGTCTGAAATAATGTGTTAACAATTTAGTTCAGAAGCATAAACGTCTTCCTGATTGGTAAAAACACATTGAAAATTATGATAAAAGGTAACTATATTTGCTTCAAAATTTTAGAACAAAAAAACATTGTCTAGTGAATTTTTCATGACGTGTTATGAGAGAACTTTTTTTTTTCTTAACATACTTCTGAAATAAAAAGAAGATAGAAAATCTCTATCTAAGCATAGATAGCATTTATGCTAATTAAATAGACGCGTCAGATACAGAAAAACATTATGTAAAAGTTTCATCGAGTTTGGAAGTATTCTAACGTAAATGCACTGAATATAATTTTAACACTCATATTTTTTCCAATAGAGAATACAAAAATTTTCCAATCTACGGCATGTATTGTAATCAAGATTCGGAGAATGAAGGAAGAGAGATTTTTCTTCACTACTGTACTGTGAAATATTGATTGTGATGGTTGAATTAAATTTGGATCCCATAATCGAATAGATCCATCCGATGAACATGATAATAATTTTTGACCGGATATAACTAATTGCCAAACAGCATCTGTATGACCTTCTAACACTTTACATAAAACATTTGAATCTTGAAAAACAAAATAGTATTGATAAGAAGAAAAAAAACCAAGAAAAAGTTTTAGTCATTTATTTACCATAGGAATCATATGGATCAACATCGGAATTTGGAATATTCCATACAGATATAATTGAATCAAGACCACCACTATAACACTGTTCTCCGGACGGATTCATTGCCACGCATAAGACGGGACCGCTAGATCAATTAAATAAATTCAATTATCGAGTGTGCCAAAAAAAAGTTTTGCATTTAGCTCTATTCAAGGACACGATAAAACATTGATCGTTTGTTTTTACAAAAAAATGCGCCATTGAATATTCTACTCGAATGACAAGATCAATTCTAAATTCTACTAGACTACTAACACTAAACAAGTATGTCATCATATTATTTGCCACAACGAAGAAAAAACCGGAAAAATGCATTTTGTCATCAAATCAACAACTAGTCCAGATACAGTAAAAACATCAAAACATGTATCAATACTTCCTACATGATTCAGTGATTTCTCCTCAATGTATTTTTATCCTCTTCATTTGAAGTCAAGTTTTCATCAAGTTCACTATTTTTAGACAAGACATTTTAGAATAACACAGGAAAAGATAATCGTTTCATTTCCGCACAAAGAGATAAGTAATAATCTTTATACGTTGAAAGTCATATTAATTTGTTGATTAGTTCCAAACATTATAGTCGAAATTGTATGAACAAAATTCAACAATCTTTTTTTTTTCTTTCAATAGTGCATCTTTTGACAAGATTAACGTTTTCTCATGTTTCTGAACGGAGTTAGATGTAAAATATTTTGCCATATTCGATAATTAGATTTTGTTATTAAACTTACGTATGTCGTCGAAATGTATAGATTGGTTCAAGATCTTGTGTTGTCGATGCTGATCTAAATAATAAAAAAAAAACATATTTTATATTTTAATAAAAATAAAAAATTATTCTCTTACTTTCTTAAAACAGCTGATTTTTCAAGATTCCATAATTTAAGTGTACGATCTTCAGATCCAGTTATAACAGCTGATTCAACTGGATGAAATGTAACACAACGTACACCATCCAAATGACTAATAAGAAATGTTTGACTTAGTTTCAATTATATAGAAATATAATTACCTTCGTAAAACATATTTAACATTCCATATCTTTCGAAAATCAGATGAATCTGCTACTGCAGTCTAATGAACAAAAAAAAAACTAACAATGAAATTATATTGAATGAATTTATTAAACAATACATCATCTAAAGGTTCATTGTCATTTGAAACTGTAACTCGTGCTAACTCATCAAGGCCATCCATAGCAGTATCCCCCATGAAATTTTTACTATTTCGAAACATCATTGTATCAACCATTTCGCGATTGACTGTATTAAAAAAAAGAATAAAAAAAAAAAATGATTTAGTTGTTTATTGATTCAAATACTTTGTTCATCTGTAGAAAATGTTCGTTGATCAGAAGATGTATCATCATTTCCATTATCGAGTAAAGTATTTCGAATTGATGATGAATTTGCTGTATGATGTTGATGTTGTTTACCATGACGATCACGTTTATATTCTTCTTTAAGGCGACTTAATCGAGATTGATCAACATCCCAATCACCACTATTTATTTCTATTTAAAAACAAAAGTAATAAATAGACATTTGATTTCAATACATAAAAAAAAACAACTAATCTATTGAATTACCATTTGATGTCATTTGATTTACACTTGCTGATGTAGCAGCATCTCCAGAAAGAAAATCAAATTCATGTAAAGCTACTTCTTCACTATCGAGATCATTGAGTGTATCAAGAGCTGAATTATGATTCGTTGTGTTAACATTACTTGGTTTAACCATTATACGGCTGGCGTCAATATCATCATCACTTCAAATAAAAAGAAATATATATATTTTTATTTCATAATTTCTAATTTTTACCTTGCATCTTCATCAGGTTGATCTTCTTTGAGAAAGACAAGTGATGCAAGAACTGATTTACTTAAATCACTTGTTGCATTTTTAACAATATTTGGAATGATTCTATAAAACGAAAAATTGAATTTTTTATTTTTTTTTCTTCAAATCTATAATTTTACCGTTTTGATTCATTCGTTGATTTAGTATCACCATTCAAACCGATATTATTATTATTATTATTATTATTATTTCCATTGAAATTAGTTTCATTTTTAATTCCAAGTAGTTTTTTAACAGCTGCTGAACGTATATCAATTATTGTGTCAACATAACCGATTTCTTTTAAATATCTAATTAAACAAAAAAGAAAAAGAAAAACTCGTATTGAAATCAATTAATTAAATAACATACTGTCGAAGTAATTGACGACCTTGTTTAAACGAAACACTATTATCACCAAAACCTAAATTAGGATCTTCTTTATTTTCATCTAAACGAAATCATTTTAAAGAAAAACATTAATTCAAAAAAATAAACTTTTACCATCATCAAAATGTTGTGCTTCATTTGATGTTGGTTTCTGATCTTCTATTGGAACATTTTCACTTCCATATTTTAATTTATTGAATTTTAATCTAAACGATAAAAATCCCATGAGATAAAACAAAGTTTTTTTTTTTCCTTTCAAGAAATCAATATGTAATATTCTCTTGAGAATTAGCAAACAAAAAAAAAGAGAAAAGAAACGTTATCATTGTTAATAAAAAAATTACCTTTCTTGTTTCAATGCAAATTCAAGCATTTTAATACGTCTAACAAGAGCATTTTTTAAATTTTCTTGTCCTTGTCTTTCACCTTGAAGAAAAGCGATACGTGCCTAGACGAAGAAAATTATCAAATTTCAATTCGGAAATTTTCTTTTTATTACTTGAAATTCTGCACGTTCTGTTTCCCATTGTTGTCGTTCAATTTCAAAACTCGTCCATTCATGTTGAAGAAAATGAAGTATGCCAGGTACTGTATATAATGGACGTTGTGTATCGACATTTGGCATTGTCGATGCTCCTGGCTGAGAATCTGTTTGATATGATATCTGTGCTTCACTACCGTCCATTAGATTTCATAGCGATGTGCAAAAGAAAAAAAGCAAAAAAAAATAAATCTAGAATAATAAAAAACAATATGTAAAGTTTTTATATTTTATTTAACATTGAAAACTTCTGTAAGTTTGAATTTCATCAACAATTTTTTGACATTCATCATCATCTAGTTTACTATCTAAAGATGGTATTAATGTTTTAGCTTCAATAGCTTGTTGTGGACAAAGATTAGCAAGTAATGCAGCTTCAAATTTATGTAAGCCAGGTGATGAATTTGTTGTTGCCATACCATTTGTTTGATCTTTTGGAAAAAGTAAATTTCTTACAGCTCCAATAGCTTCTTTTGTTTTAAATTTACTAAATCTTTCACAATAAGCAACTGTATCATTAAATGCTTCGGATAGTGTTATTTCATCATCATCATCATCAATACCAATATTTGACATATTATTTGAATTAGTATGCTGTTGTCGACGTTGTTCAAGCATAAGTAATACTTCGGATATCATCATTGGTTCAGCTTTATCAAATTCTTTTGGAAATTTAAGCTGAGCAGCATCTTCATCATCCTAAATAATTATAAAAGACAATAAAATGAGCAACTTAGTATTCATTTCAATGTTTTATTTTCATAGACATACTTGAATTGGAAGTGACATTGTTATCTACTAGATTGAAATTGAAAGTGGGAATTAAATAGACAAACAGTAAACAATAATAAACAATAAATGTAACAAGAGAAAGGAGAAGCAATTCTTGCTTTAAGCATGTTGGTATTATTAGGATAGATAATGGCTGACAAGCAATCAAAATATAAATATGATTATTTTGGATTTAATTCAATAGTTTTCAAGAGAAAGTAATTTATTTATTGAAGAACTAAATTTATTTTCTGGATTATTTATTTTATGCGACACCTATTATTGAAATTAAAATTGAGCATTGCCATAGGGCGACCTCTCGACATATTTGATTCATAAATTGTTGTTTGAATACGAACTCTATGACATTTTGTTCATGATTCAATTAGAGTACATTTTGAGATTATCTTAGTAAACTCTTACATGTAACATTTCAATTGATTTTTTTTCGTATAAAAGAAATACTATGTCACTATATGTCACATAAGATGGTCTTTTTTGGGGACGTCTTCCTTCACACTTAATGTTGTGATTTGCTTTATGAATCATTTACACTTTGAGTACGACATTATGTCAGCTCATTTTTTCACGAGTAATTGGTACACTTTTACATTCTCTTGATGTTTGTTCCGCTGTTCAGCATGTAGTGAAAATAATTATATGTTTTTAGATGCGACAATTACATCCCAATATTACTTGGTTGTACAGCGTAGTAATTGAAGCAAATAATTGTCAAGACACGTCTGTTTTTCACTCATTGATGAAAAGAATGTATTTATTGAGAAGAAAATGGTTTTTTAGTCTTTTTTAATTGCAAAATAATATGAATAATGTATTTGATAGCTATCAGGTTAGAACATATATATCTACGAAGGAGTCAGCGTACTTTAATTGTAAAAATATGTTATAGTATAAAAAGAAACTAGAAGTACCTTTAAGTAGATCAGAGTACATTATTCGTACGTTGAAATAATTCAAAACCGTTCAATCAGCTAGAAAATAACTCTGCATCTCTATTCGATTTCGTTAGATCTAGACGAATTGAACATTGAAGTTAGGCCAATGATGGATTTCGGTTAGGTTAGTAGTTAGCAGAAATAAGAGGAATTTCTAGTCATCACATCTGGATTTCAGCTTTATAGTTGTATCAAAAAGTTTCAAGTAAAATGAAATGGCATAAAGTAGTTCAACGTAACTTGAAGTACAACTAGGTGGTATTCAAGTTTTGCTCGATTGCGAAATGAAGTGTTCAACTTCGAATCTGAATTAGCGAGAAAAAGAATGTCTAATGAAAAGCGAATAATCATTTGTACACTTAATCAAACAACGCTTTTCGGCACGAGATATTTACAGTAGACAGCGTTAGAACCAAATTTTCATTTCCTGTCACTCTTATCGGAAACTTGAATTATTTACGCTGCAATCAATACTCTATTTGAAATAGAAAATAAATTGAAAAGCAGATATATGGTAAAATGTAATATTAGGGACCTTATCAGTGCACATTGACATGTTTCTATTGAACTACATCGAGCGACGATTTAGTTAATATATGACTCTCCATCTGTAGTTGACTGTAATACAACTGTCTAAGCCATAAGCAAGAAGAGTAGTGGCTAACTTTTATCGCTGTCTTCGTTTTTATTATCTGGAAGCTTGACAAAAAAAAGAAAGTGCATAAAAACATGTCTTTTCTGGGTGGTTTTCTGTAAGAAAATGCTACATTAAATTGTTGAAATTTTCGCGGTAGAGAATCATAAGGTTTGATGCCTACATCGAGAGAAAGAGAGAGAAGGAACGGAAATAAAAAACTCACTGAGTATCGTATTAACTATTCAGTCTTTTATTTTAAACGTACTTCGTTTTTTCTTAATGTTGGTCAAACTAATAATGATAAAATTTTATTTAAATCGTTTAGTCTCGAAAACTGAATAGAAACAATTGAATGAGGTCTTAATATGGAAATATTTGTACGAAATCATATTTTTAAAGATGATCAGATAATAGTTTTTGTTAAACTTATTATAGAATATTCTTTTATGTTTCTAGTATCGAATTTATCGACTGAATATAATTCAAAAAAGAAAATAGCTCAGAAGGTCTGTTTCTTGAAGATAAAATAAAGTTTACAAAAGATTCATTTCGATGAATATTATTTCATGTTGGATATGATTGTTTGAATTCTATTATGAAAATATTCTTGATTTATTTTTTCAACTAAAACAATTTGAAGACCCAGAAAAATCTTTGTTGTATGCAAAATGATTAAAAATCTTATACTCAAATATCTATATTTGACATTAAAAGAAGTTGAAGATAGAAATATATCTGATTTAGCTAATTGTTCAAAATCAAAACAAAGCAAATCCTAGTAAAACATCATGCTGAACTTTGTATTACAATCATTACAATGAATGAGTTCAATGAAAAACTAGTTCTAAGCCATGTAGAATAAGTCTGAGTGTTAAATGAAAATTACTCAGCAACATCTATATATATAATGTTCAGTGTCTGTGTGTCTGTGCCGGATCAAAGGTCAAAGGTGAAATAAGACTCTAAGGGAGAGATCTCCAGGGCCTATTTTATGGGGTACTTATAGATCCTCAAGGGTTATCCTATGGGGATACCGATAGGTCCCAAGTGCTATCCTATGGGGGTACCTATAGGTCCCCAAGGGCTATTCTATGGGGGTACCCACAGGTCCTCCAGGGCTATTCTATGCGGGTACCTTTTGTTCCTCCAGGGCTATTCTATGAGGGTATCCATAGGTCCGTAAGGGCTATTCTATGGGGGGAACCCATAGGTCCTGAAGGGCTATTCTAAGAGGGTACCTATAGGTCCTTCAGAGCTATTCTATGAGGGTATCCATAGGTCCTCCTGGGCTATCCTAAGAGGGTACCCATAGGTCCTCCAGGGCTATCCTTTGGGGGTACCTATAGGTCCTCAAGGGCTATCCTATGGGGTTACCCATAGATCCTTCAGGGCTATCCTATGGAAATACCCATGAGTTCTAAAGTGCTATCCTATGGGGATACTCATAGGTCCTCAAGGGCTATCCTAGCGGGGTACTGATTGGCCATCAAGGGCTATTATATTGTGATAGCCATAGGCCCTGAAGCGAGTAACACAATAGGGAGATAAGACTGCAAGGAATATAACGTTATAAGGTCGAAGGCTACATGGCCTATAACAATATGTGCGATATGACAGTATGAGGCCGTGGGGCTATCTCTCTATATACATAATATCGAGTGTCTGTAAGTATTTTACCGGATGNTTATAAGGTGGAAGGCTACATGGCCTATAACAATATGTGCGATATGACAGTATGAGGCCGTGGGGCTATCTCTCTATATACATAATATCGAGTGTCTGTAAGTATTTTACCGGATGAAAAGTTAAATGTCTGAGGTCATGCGTTAAAGTATAAAACAGCCGTGCAGTATGCACGGGTTCTCGCTAGTAACAATATATAATGATGAACAGTTAGATAAATGTTAAAAATGTTTATTGAAAAGAAAATGAATGCTTATGTTGAATTGATATAACATATTGACAAATATATTCCATTCGTTTTTTTTCTTGTTGTTTATCGATAAATGATTATTTTCTGTTATGTTAAATGTTGCGCAACATTAGTAACATAAAACAAAAATCATTCATTGTATTGCTATGTGCTTGTACAAAAAATTGGTTTGGCTTTTGTTTTTGACTAACGTTAGTTATTGGACTTTTTCTGTGGACAATTATTGTACCAAATGAATCAAAGAATGGTGGTGACTTTGTATGACAAAAGTTTAAATCAAAAAATAAAAATTCAGAATGCATTAGAAAATATAATTTTAAGAGAAAGAAATAGGGAAAATAGTGTTAACAAGAATGAAATCGAAGATTTGAAATTTTTCAGTATTCGAAAAACTAATGTGCATATATATATAGGAATTACGTAGAATAATGATTAGTATGACCAGAACCTTTTTAATAGCAACAATTTCATCAAGAAATCTCGATACTTAATACTTTTCTTGAATATTTAACTTCAGGAATGCGTGAGCCATCAGTAGCATCTCAGGGACATATTTTAGATGTTTCTATTGTTATTTATTCAAAATTAATTCTAAACGAAATTTGCTTGAAAAAGAGATTGGAAAGATTGGGAAAAATATGATTCTTTTTTTTTAAACGTGAAACTAGAAATTGACCAAGTAATTTTGACCAGGTGACATTCGTAAAAGTTCGCTTCATTTCATAGTCTATCTGTATAGATGCTCCAAAATTTGACATAGTAGAAATATCAATGGCGTGGCGTAGGAATCAGTAATCATGCACATATTTAAATTTGATTTTTTCTTCTATTGAATTTTCATTTATTGATTTGTTTTAGGTAATCAATTGAGAATATTGTTTATAAAGAGCATTGGAGTTTAAAAAAAGAAGAAAAAAAATCATTTTTGAAATTTCCCGAAGGTAGTACAAAGATAAGGAATTGAATTTGAACATATCTTATTTTATTTCTCAAATAAATACTACATTCAAAAAATGAAAATGCATTCGAATGTTCGCGCATATTGTCATACACCGACCCAATGTTGTTGTAAGGGTGAGCAAAATCAGGATGACTTGAACAAAGAGTGTTTTTGCTAATATTCCGTGCTTTTCGATGAGATGAAAGTGCATTCAAGTAGTTACCCATCTTGTGGTACGCCCTACCAAGGCTGATGTAAGAAATAGTCAATTGGACATCCGTTGGTGAAAAAATCTTCTGTGCGATTTCAGTAGCTTGCTTGTAATAAGCGATGATATCTGCATATTCATCTTGATACAACCTCATCATTCCGAGCTGGTGATAAATATATGCTGCTTCCTCATAGATCGCTGCTGGATCAAGCAGAATATCATATATCTCTTTGGCTTTGTCAAATCGTTCAAATTTAATTAGCAACACACCCAAACGTTTCCATTCTTTTGCACCAGGATAGGTCTCTTCACGTATATAGTGTCCAAAAATCATTGGCCAAAGAAAGATTTTAATATATTCATTATGCTTTAATGAAATGAGCTGATTTTTTTCTGAGGATAAAGAACAGTTTCAAGGTTTTAATGATTCGTGGATAGTGCTTTCATACACATAAAAGCAGAAAATCTTTGTCTACTATACCACTAAACAGCTCCAATGAAGATTTATTTACCACATGTAACTAGTTCTGGTATTGTGATTTTGTGTTAAAAACTAAATCACCCGCTAAGTTTAATCATTATTGTCCAACGTTTTCATGGTTGCTTGAACAGTGAAGGACAATTTCTTTCATACTAGTATTGTTGCAGTTATACGCAGCTATACTGTTTGACAAAATAGATAAAAGAATATTATACAATTTCGACCAATAGCCATGAGTAAAAAAACGTTTGTGCTTTGTTCAATGATATAATGAACGAAAGTTTGCTAGTTTATGTGGATGAATGCACTGTTCATTGATGAAAAAAATAAAAACTGTTCTATGTTTTCAGAAAAAAAATCAGCTCATGTCATTGAAGTACAGTAAAGGTATTCAAATTATTCGTTTGCGAATGAGTTTCTGAACATCCTATTTAGATAGATTTGTATATTTTTTAATCCCTTTCACATAAATTTTATAGTCGTTTTTTTGCCTATGCTATTTTATTAATAATATATGGCAGGAGGAACTTCTTGTATATTTGTTTAACAATAGTAAATAACACGTACAAAATCCTTATCCGGATCAATCATTCGCAGTGTGTCTTGATCGAAAACGCCGGAAAGCAACAACCATGTACAGTGATCGTTTAAAGTAATCATAAACGAGATGTCTCAACAGTCGTTAATGTCAATGATCTCTAATGACTTCATAGAACATCAAATACAGTAAATTGATTCAACCACATAATTCGTAACTGCTACCCAACATATATGGTTTAATCTGCATGTCACAAATGCGTTAGAGTGTTTAGTGAAATGACTATAAGTATAAGGACATAGTCGTAAGCGTGTAGTTGCAAGTGAATATCAATAAGGGTATAGTGAGAAAGATATATGTATAGGACTATAGGTGTACGGGTATAAATGAATGGACATAGCCATTAGCGTATAGGTATAAAAATATAGATATAAGGGAACCGTTGTAAGAGTATAAAATGTGGCACTGATATATTGAACTGCCTTTCAGATGCAAAGCATAATGGTTCAACCGAGGAACCTATGATGATAAACTATTTAAATATCGTGATAATTTAAACGCAGGGCAGAACCATTTTGACGAAAAAACCGAAATGATTTTGTGATTTCTCCATCGAATTCGATTTCAATCAAAATCATTTCGAGGGTTCTGCATTTTACCCAATAGCTGAACCCATGAAAAGGTTCTGAAAAACTCCAGTGTTTTTTTCAGAGTAGGTGTTGCTCTTCTCATCACACACCTACACCCACACACTCACCTAGGTAAATATGAACTAGTTTTACTATATGTGTTAAAAGACTTTTAAAGATAGCAAACAGTATTAAGCAATTTGTGGAGACAAAGTTTGGGTTGTTATTGGAAACCTAATAATATCATTAGAGAAAACTCGTGAAGTTGTATTTGGAACATGAAAAAAAGACTCTGAAACACGTGCCTAGACGACTTGCTACTGGATTCACTCTTCTGGTTTCATATTAATTTTAGTGAAATGCCAGTATTTTGTGACTTTTCGAAATATGGTTTAGGTTACTGGAAATCTTCTTATACCATTCAATAGGGCTCGTCGAGTTGTACCTGCAGCACGGAAGGAGAGCTTTGGAACATGCTTCCAGATGAATCGCTGCTAATATCACTTGAATCTGCTGTTAGCTTCAACTATGTCTAAGAATATGGATCTTGTCTTCATCCACTCCCTCTTTGTTTTCGAGTTTTTGAAAATATCTTGCTTTCAGTACACATTGCATTAAGACGACCATAACCCTTTATCGGATAGTCTTGAACTGGAATATCTCCGTTAACCATTACTTAATCTCACTAGAACCTATTTGTAGCCATAATATGAAGCTGAACGACGTTCAACAGTGGAAGATGTTCCCTCGTTAGGTTTTTATTTGCCATAGTTTCATCAAGATACAGCTAAGATATCAAACATTATTATTGATTTAACATAGTCTAAATAATTTAGCACGCTTACATATAGAAAACTTGTCAAATACTATTGTCATGAAATTTTCTCTTGTAGTGACCTATAAAAAGTTCGTTAGATTGTCAGAGGGAATATATTTTCCCAAGAGAATGCAAAGTTTCAAATCGATTTCGAAGATATATATTTAGTTAACACTACTTACTAGTACATAAAAAATCACTTTAGATGAGACTCAGTTTTGCATCACATACTTTGTGCATCTTAGTTATTTTTTTATTTTTTTGTTGAAAATATATTCACTTTATTCTGTTTCTGACGCGCATGCGCTCTCTTTTGCAGAGTTAAAAAAACGAACGAAAGAAAGAAGAAAGAAAAGGAGAAAATACAGCTGTGATAGTAATGGTGATAAACACGTAATAAAGAAAAGAAAAGAGCCACATGTGAGTGAAATAGGTCAACATCATCATCTTAATCGTCAAAATACTCTTCATGCAATTGACCTGTTTATGAATCGAACAAACAAGAAGAGACGTAGATATACACATAAGAGAAACATCGAAGTATACACACATACACAGACAAAGAAAAAAAAAACCATCAGTTTTCATACGAAGAAGAAAGAAAAAAAGGAAAACACGACCCTGTGGATATTCTTGTTTTTTTTGTTTATTTTTTTTTTCCGAAGATACGAACCTAAGAAGAAGAAGAAAATAAAAGTAGAAAAATGAACATACATAATTTTACAGCACAGAAATAAATAATAATAAGATCTGTTGTTTTATATGATGCGTTTCGTTTTTCTTTTCTAAAAATTTCTACTCTGCACACACATACATATATATACGAGAATAGGTAGACTTTGTCCGGATACAAATGCCTTCTGCCAAGCAGCTAATAATGGGCAAAGAATTTGTAGTAACCAGATCAGAATCATAGATAATCAACCGGACTGGTTTACTCTCGAAAAAAGAAAAAAAGAAAAAGGCACACACACACTGTTAAAACAGAACATAGAGTGAAAATGTTGCAAAATCCGTTTTTATGATCGTGGTTGATGATGATGCATAGTTTTATTTTGTTGTATTGGTGTTGTTGGTGCTGGTGATATTCGTTGATTTAATCCACTATTAACAATCGATGGGGAATTTGGTCGTCGTGGTGTTGGAGTCATTTTTGATGGTACATTACTAGCGACATTTTTTATAACAACATTAGGAGATATATTTTCCATTGGTTCATCATCTTCAAGATCATCACTATTTGAACCAACATCCTCATTTTCCTAAGAAGAAACAAACAAGAAACTTAATTTTATGTGTGTTCTTATTTATTTATATTAATTACCATTTCCGGATATAATTCAACAGCTTTATCAAGTAATGATCGAGCACTTTGAGTTCGTTCAATAAAGTAACTTTAAAAAGGAAAAAAGAGAATTTTGGTTTTTTTATTAAATAAAAAAACTGAAGGCAAAAAGTTTAGCAACGAAATATTTTTGACTTTTTAATTTAACTATAACACTTAGAACAAAATGAAGAAAAATTTTGATTAGCCAAAACGGTTTTCTATCAGAGGAGGTTTATGTCAAGTTTCCATTAACAGGTTTGAGCGAGAGATCTCTGGAAAACCAAAGTCTTCGAAAAACATTTTGCAACCATGTTCATCTAACAGAGAAGAACAATTCTGAGCAAAATAAGATATCCTCGAACTCTCTATACGATCTATCTTCATCGAACAGAACTCATTCTACGAAAGAAACTAACATGTAAAACACAAAAAATTCATATAAAGCTGATCATAACATTTTTACTACAGAATGGGATATATGTAGACTTCTAAAGAAAGACTTTCTCTATCTAATTATTTATAGATTATTAAGCTGTACACTTTAAAACAAGATATGACTTTATTGTGTTTTACATTTTGGAGTCTTTTGCAGAATGAATGCAGTTCGATGAAAATAGATCATAGAGGGTTCAGGAACATCTTATTTTATTCAGAATATTTGCAACATGTTTTTGATAGAATCCAGAAAACTAGTGTTATAGAGACCTTTTACCCATAACCGTTAATAGGAATTTGATCTGTATCTCTCATGATAGAAAATATTAAATCTTTTCTCCAATTTGCTTTAGCTGTTATCATTGAGGAAAAAGATTAAAAATACTTGGTTTCTAAGCTTTTTGCCTTCACTTTATTTCATATTGTTTTACCCTTGTGACATATCGTTGCTGGTAACTGGTCCTTGTGATGGATAATAAGGATAATTTGATGGTATATTATTATATGATCGCTATTAAAATAGAAGAAAAATTTTAGGAAGAAAATAAATTAATAAAATTTTTCTTACTTCTAATTGTTCATGTAACCAACGAACAGCTTGTGACCATCGTTGTTTTATATCTGTATCAGTTTTTAATATATGATGAGCTTTTTGACAACTAGATTAAATTAAAAAACAAATACATAAAATTCTTTTCAAAATATTAATAATTTACTTTGAAAATAATTGTACAAGTGTTTTAATACAATGATATGCTTTCTTTTGATAAGTTGATTTCGATTTTGAAAACATATCGAATAAACTTTGAGGAGTTGATTCATATCCACAATTCGTTGTCGTTGTTGCCGGTAAATTATTAACATTTGGCATTGGTATACCTTTTATTGTATATAATAATCGTACTTCTTGCCAAGAATCTTCAATTGTAAGTACCATATAAAGTACATCAAGATGTCCACGAAAATCATATGTATGATACATGGCAAGCTAAACAAAAAAAATAAAGAATTGTTGTTGTTTGTTTTCTTTTTTTTTTGTTTTAATTATTTGAAATTTACTAAAGTGATTATTTCGTTGAGAACGATTGATGTTATATCAGGATTTTCCCAAAGAAGAAAACGAAGAAGCCGAAGTGATTCTTCACATGAACCTGAATCTTCAATAATTTTTTTTAAAAATATATCTCTTTTATAGATCATATCAGCCAGTTGTTGTGGCATTGAACATATTGGACCATTATCATGTGTATAATATGGATTTGGTAATAATTCAGTATCGGGCTAAAATTATTACATAAAAGAATTTTTATTATTTAAATTAATTTATAAATATTTACTTGACGTGGTTTACAATACGTGGAAACATCGAAACAACGAATTAATGTTGAAAGTATTACAAATAATTTAGCTGGTTCACCATAACGTGGTAATGTTGAACATGATGATGTATTATCATCATTAGCCAAATTAACAAATAATGTTGGAACATTCAGACGTATTAATTGTTCACACTTGAAGAAAAATCATTTAGAAAAAAATTGCTATATAGTTTTCCTCACGTCTGTAAAAGGTAGAAATGTCTTCAATTAATTTCATTTATAAGTCGAATTTCCTAAGCGGACTTAAAATATTTTTCGTGTTCACTCAGTTTTTCACTCAATTAGATAGTAAGACTGTCTGATTAGGTTTATCCTGAAACCAAGTTTTTCAACCTCTAATAGAGATGAATGACAAGAATCTCAATCTTGTTACACGTCTACATTCTACGGATCAAATTGCTTTTGAGTCAGGCCCATGTGTGTCATATGGGATTTTAGCAGTGCCGTGATCTTCTTCAGAAACATTAAAAAAACTGAGATTCGAATTTCGACGTAAAATTACAAACTTTAATGAGAATAGTTGTTTGTAAAAGTTTCACATCTTTTGATTGTTTCTATCCTAAGATACGACTCTGGTAAAAGCATCTTTTTCACGTCGCTTATATATAAAGGCAAATTTCGATGTTCTTATTTTCAAAATGAGCGCAATCAAAAGATCTGAAACTTTCAGAATAAGCTAATTTTTTGAAGGCTTGTCTCTAAACAAAGTTTCAAGTCAACATTTGAAACTCTAGTTTCTTGATGGTTCCGTGGTATATCACAACATCGTGCTAAAAAATACAGTAAAAATACAGTATCTCAGTAGCAATAAGCCCATCAACTCAAACTCTTTTCAAGGTATTTATAACTCATTAGAACTTACATGATGCACCTAGTCTCGACTTCAAAGCGATCTCACATCTAGAAACGTTTCCTTATTAACTTTTGTATACTTTAGTGGCGCCATCAAACAGACGCTAGAGTAAGCTCAACCTCTGTCTTCCTAACAAACGGTCCAGTTCCACTGAAGAAGAAGCGTGAGCCCCTTCTGTAGGCATATTGAAGAGTGCTGAGTCACCTTACAAGTTTTTTTATAATTGTGCCACCCGCACATTTCTACAGAAAGCTGTAATAATGCGTAGTAAAGATGAATTCGAATTACTTTGCCAATCCGTACTCCATCATATTGACCGGCACATAACTTTAATTCACTAACCAAAGAACCAAAATTTATCCTGTAGTAAAATTCTACGGCATTTACTGGGACCTTTTACGATTTTAGTAATATATAATTAAAAAACTTGGACTACCACAGGCTGTGACAAACGTTGTTGACATATCTGTATTACATTTCTGAAGAATAAAGTAAAACGATGATGAAAGAAGGTTGTCTCAAAATAATATCCCTATGATTAGCAATAATAGATAAATCATGTCTCACATTTTAACAATAAGCAATTCTATCTACTAATTAACTTTACTTATGAACGATTATATCTAGTTTTAAATAATAATAACTTACTTCGTGACGACCTATTGATGAATAATTAACAAAAAATTGAAAATATTGTGTAAGCATTTTAACATTATCAGGCATTTCCTTTTTTAGTAAACGTAAAACATGATTAAGAATAGATTCTTCAACTGTTAGATAATTTTTAATATCATCTAAATAGAAATCAACATTTGAAAATACAAAATAAATGACTTTTTCTTTTATTTTGAAGTATAAATTACCTGTTGGCATATTCGTTGTTTGTTCATCTTGACGTGAATGACTAGCAAGTGCAACAAGCATTTTACCAAATGCATTACGAATCTATTGATTTCGAAAATTCATTAAAAACCCACCAAAAAAAAGAAAAAGAAAAATTTACCTCAGCTGATGTACAATCAATAAGATATTCTTGAAAACGATTTGGATATTTAAATAAAACTTCTTCAGCTAGATAATATCGAGCTTTTCGTGACCATCGAATACAATGTATTATTAATTCAGTCCAATCATTTGCAGGACCACTAGTAAAAAAAAGAAACAAACAACATATTTAAATATCGAAAAAATAACAACTTGATTTCTTAAAACAAACCGTAAAGCTTTTTTTGTTCGCCATCCAACAGAAAAAAGAAATTTCGTAGCTATTTGAACACTTACTAAAGCTAATTCTTCAATAGTTTCAATTGTCTATTCAAAAACAAAAAATAAATAATTTTCTTTTTTTTTAGAAATTTCTTTCGAGAAAAATCTTCATACATTATTAGAAGATATTTTATCTCCATGTTGTTGTTGTTGTTGATAGAAAGTAACAATAACTTGTACATTACTTTGTACAAGTCGTTTCATAAAATGAAAATATTCCGGACTGAAATGTATTCGATTATGAAGAAATTTTATATTTTGTTTTCGAACACTACGTTGAACAGATAATGGCATACGTTGTGTTTGATCATCTATTAAAACATTTATATATAAATTGAAAAAAAACAAATACGAAAAATAAATAATTATACAAAGTTGTAATTTAGATAAATGTTTTTCAAGACTATTTTCTGAATTTGATTCATCATTAGATATTTTCTCATAGAATAATATATATGCATTCCACCATCGACGTTGTCTAAGAAAAAAAAAAAGAATATTTATAGAGCAAACAATAATAAATTAAATGAAATAAAAATACCGTTTCATAACTGGTTGATCGAATGATTGTGCTGGATAATCTCCACCAAAACATTGTGATCGAAGTTCTTCATCTTCATCCATTTTGCAATCATTTACATCTGTATCATCAAATTTATACCAATGTGGAAGATCAGAAGAATTTGATTCTTCTCTGAATTGATTTACGAAAAAAAAAAAATTTTTGTTTTTCTTTAAAATAACCAAAACAAAAAGCAAAACTTACTTATTCTGTACAAATGAATAATAATGACCACCATTAGCTTGTCCACTGTGTACAATAATGCCTACTAGTTTATAACGAGTATCACCATTATTATTGGTATTGATCAATTTTAGATTATCATCGGCACTCTCATCAATAACCGGCATGCCTAATTAAAAAGATCGTATAAGTATATCGATAATAATTTAGAAAAATTGTTTGAATAATTATAGAGAACAAAATCGCTTTTAACTCTATGCAAAAAGTCGGTAATATAACGTATGCAGTAAGAAAGACTATTCTAACTCAATCTTTTCAAATTTTTCCAGGCTCCTGTACAATGCTAAAAACTGAATGGCCTTTTTGTCTAATTACTTTCCGATTACAAATTATGATAAATCTTTAACTCATATTTAAAGGAAATGGAACAAAACTCCGTAACCGCA
Source organism: Rotaria sp. Silwood2 (assembly GCA_905329745.1). NCBI lineage: Eukaryota > Metazoa > Rotifera > Eurotatoria > Philodinida > Philodinidae > Rotaria > Rotaria sp. Silwood2. The sequence goes on from CAJNSZ010000027.1 coordinate 341,140, forward strand.
ATATTGCACTTATCCATCGTACCTATGATGCATCGGTTTTAGATTGAATGCAAAGTAAAACTATGACGATCTTAGATTCATTTCGACTTTGTCAGTCGACGGGAGGGATTTATTTCAAAATTTTATAAAATATAACTAAACCATGAGTAGGCGTGTAAGCGAACGCATTTGTTGGCAGCGGCTGAAATTTTAAAATCTTTCTTAACTTCGAAAAGAAATCAGAACAAGACATCTTCAAAAACTAACTTAGAATATCAGAAATTTAAAAAAATTAAAGTGAGTGGCTCAGCCAATCGGTTTATATCTCTAGTTGTGAGAACTAAACTGTCCTTGAACGAGAAAATCGAAATCAATCCAACACCACGATAGTTTTATCATGCGTTTATCATCAGTCTATACGTATATGTTTCTAAGCAATATGAATTAACGAACTCATTTAATATATGATCTTCAAATTTTAATACTCAATGTATTCTATGAATTCTTAGTATTTGCAAGTATATGAAGTCAAACAAAGACCAATAATGAATAGTATTTTCATATGAAACTCAAATCAATAGAATATCTAATAATTTTTTCTATTAATTAAGATCTTAATTTACCTTCTGCTTTTGCAAGACCTTGAACTGTATATGGTTCCATATCCAATTCTCTTGGAAATTCAAAGTAATCATTAAATTTAATCGGTGTTTCACGTTCCCAATCATAATCAAATCGTTTAAGTTGAATAGCTAGAATAGGTGGTAATTTTTTAAAACAAGTTCGTTTTATTGTATCAACCTTAAATAAAATAATTAATTTTTAAATGAATAACTAACAAATTATATATTTTACTTTTTTATTGCATTTTTCACAAAAATACGCATTAGGTCCATCGAGTAATTCACCTATAACATACTGTTCAAGAGATTCTTTTAAATTTTGACTATGACGAATATCAACACTTAATAATGTAAAATCTTCTTCACGTGAATATCTTAAAAAAGAAAAAGAAAATAATAATAATTTAAAAAATGTAATGATTTATTTTTAAAATCGAATATTACCTATGTGGACAATCTTTACAAATTTTTTGATCAGCAAATGTTCCACCTAATACTTTCGAACATATTTGTGGTAGATTTAATGTTTTTAATGCTTCATCAACACTATCAACAACTGTATTTAAAAATTCGACGGCATCATGTTGATCACGTAAATTCACCGGTTCACCTGAAAATCTATTCAATCAAAAAAAAAACAATTTATTTTAAAAATGTATTCATTGTCTTTTTGGATTTTGTTCTTAAGACATACTTAAATATTTTCCAAAAACCTCTTGGAACATAATATTGTAATTTTGATTCAAGTAAATGTCCAAATATCCATTGTATATGACGAAACATTTGTATATTATATTCATTTCGTTCATTTGTTGAATCTTTTGGTGATATATCCATATTACTATTTTGTTCTTGTTGTTTATTTGGTGATGTTATTGCATAATTATCTTTATGAAATAGTTTTCCTTCCGAAAATGAATCAAACTAAATAAAAATAAAAATAATAAATATAAATAAAAAAAAAAAAAAGTTTTATAATATTTAACATACAGTATCTCGACGTTGATCATCATCATCAGTTTCATCATCACCATATCCTGGTGGAATTTTAACTGATAATAATGCCGTACGTAATGATCGAATCATAAACAATTGTTGAAGAACAGAATTCATATAACATGTTGCTCCACCATTTTTTAAACCAACAAAACCTCGATTTGGACGTGGACCAACAAGTGGAGCAAAATCCCATTCATTCAGACTAGAGTCAGGTACTAAAAGTAAAACAATTAAATAAGTAAACATTTCTCGATAGTTATTATATTCTTCAATTAAAACCTTTCTATCTAATATATTTATTATGTACTAGTGTCATGCAATCGGGTCGGATAATTAGACGTGACAATTAATGAGATCTTGAAGTTTTACTTTTTCACACTGATAATTTAGAGATTTGAATAGTAATTTATACAATTTGATAAACGACTATTTTTTTTGATAAAAGAATTTGCTATTCCAGCTATTAAATTTATTTGGAAAAGTTCAGTTGCAAACTCAGCACCTTTAGAGAAAAAAGTCATTTTTTTTGTGAAAAATCAAAAGAGTTTTTCTACTAATCCGACATAAGTTTTTAAAGAACTTTTCGCAATTAGTTTTTCATAGAAGCATTTCGATATCAAAATAAAGAGATATTTGAAATCAGTATGAAAAACTGCAGTGCAGGATGTACCATTTGTCAATTTTAAAAATAATTGTTTTTTTTTCACAGGAGCTTAGGGTAATGGCTCCTCTCAGGGATTTTCTATTGGAAATGATCTTTTTTTTTTCATGAAACTGTTTTTTGAAATTTCTAATTGGAACTTGATGTTACTCCGAAGATATGAGATACTGTTTTCCGGTTTCCTTTACATCTTACACATTTCTCAAACTACTATTGTCCATCAGGTCCAAAAATTTAGACTCTAGTTATGGCATGAAGTCAACTAGTACAGTATCTTTGCAGCAATATGCTAACTACATGAACTCTTTGCAAAATATTTATAGCTGATTTCGATTCACATATTCTCGACTCAACAACAAGTTGTAAGAGTTCTCTCGTTAGATAATTTGATTATTTAAGTGTTTATGAATAAAAGATAATCTTACCTGTATAAAATAAATCAGTAATATATTTATCAATTAATTTTAAATTTTCAATACAATTTGTACCTAATACAACTAATAAATCAAATGCAGCTAATGTTGACATAGGTGTTTGACAAATAGCAACAGGTGGTTCTTTAAGTAAATCAAGTTCATTATCTTCATCATCATTATTATTAATTGAATTATCATTATTATTAATTGATTGTTTTGAAAGACGTTTTCGTCTTAATAAACGAAAATTATAAAGTAATGTTGATGCTGGAAAAAGATATTGTTCAATAATTTGTTGTATAAGTAATTGATCAATACCATAATAACGTTTGCGTTCACTTGTTTTAAATTGTAATAATTCTTTAGCAATATTTATATGTCCACGAAGTAAATGATCATCAACAGGTAATGTTATTTGTTTTAAATATGAAATTTCATCATTTAATTGTTGATATATATTCGGTGGTGATATACTACGTGAATAAGCATATGATAATAAACGACATAATAAAAGAAAAAAGTCTGATGATTGTAATGAATAATTTTTAAAATTATCTGAAGATTTATTTAATAATTGAAATTGTTTTTGAAGAAAAAATTGTATTAAATTTTCACATTGTCCTTGAGAACAACGTGATGTTAATAAAAAAATTTGTTCCGATGATGTATGACGAATTATTTGATATGGACAATAAAGTATTAAATCAATAAAAAAATATTCGAAAAAATTTTCTTTTAATAAATTTTCAACACTTGATGGTACAAGAGCTAAAGATATAGATAATAATTCTAATCCTTCACGACATGCTAATTGACTTTCATCATCTTCTTCATTATCATCATTTATAATAAAGGTATCATTTGAATTGAACTAAACAAAAGAAAATTTTCTTGAAAGAAATGTTCTTCTCTAGGCATGATGATTAATGTGATGAAAACTGAAATAATTGATTCTCTCAAGACAACTTGAGTAGTGTGCTCTTTGTGTAAATGATACTTTGTTGAATCGGATTGACAATTTCAAGTATCTAGGATTTAATTCTCAAATGATGGAAAAACAAGACGGCAAAATTGATAGACGAATTGATGCAGTCAATTGTGTTTTACGTTCGGTCCATGGCACAGCTGTGGCAAAGACAGAGTTAAACTCAGAAAATTAGATTTCGAATAGAAACGGTTGATATGAGATTCTTGTGAAAAGCAGTTGATTGGATACTCCAAGACAAAATTCGCAGTTCGAACATACGAAAAACGCTACGAATTGTACTTCTATTTCTTTAAATCGAACGATCACAACTACAATCACTGATATATGTCTTGAGAATGTCACATGAATGACTTTCCTATCAAATATTTGAAGACATACCTGTAGAAAAAAAGGTCTGTCGGATGTCGACGAATCCGTTGGCACAAACACATTGACAAACTCTGTCAGGAACGTTTAGAGTTTGAATGGAATGAAGGGTAACATGTAGCGAAAGATCAAAACAGATGAAAAATCATTCTTGAACGAGCTTAAACACCGACCCGACGAAAGGGCAAGAAGAGAGAAAATGAATGAATAAAATACATCAAAGAATAGTTAACTTATATTTGATACAAAACATTCGTAATCATATTAAGTTAAACAATTCTTACGTCATTCTAATAGGTAGTGTGAAAGCATCTAGATAAAATGTTTGTTCATATCTGACCTACTCGAAAGTATTTAAAATGAATGAAACTTTATCAGTTAAGATCAGATTAGTACCTTCGCAAAATGATTTTAGTGGAAAATTTCTGAAGTTTTTTTCTACAAGTTAATCCCTTTGGTACCTCTATATAAGGAAACTTTCAAGTTCAAATTCTAAAGTTTTATTTCGCTTGAAATTTATAGCCCTACACAAAAAAAAAAAACTTACATTGTCTTGTTTAAATGACTGATGTATAACAATAAAATCATTTTTTAAATTTATTTCAAATGAATTTTGTTTTGGATCTGATGCTAAACACCAAATAAGACGTATTAATTCTCTAATATGATTATATTGTAATAAAGAATTTTTTAATATAGGATAATCTGCTCGATGAGCTATTAATGTTGCTGCTATTTTTTGTTCAACTGACATAGATACATGTTGTTGTTCACCAACAACATTCATTATTGGTAATGGTATTGTTGGTGTTATATTTAATATTTGTTCTAATGATTCATTAAATGGTGATGGATTATTTGAATTCGTTAAACGTAATTGATATATAGCAATTATGATTAAAAGACGTTTAAGAAGATAAAGTACAATAAAATAAATTGATTTTCTTGTTGATATATCACATTGATCAGTATAATGTTTTTCACTTAAAATATTTAATAAACATGATAAACCACCAGCATTTAAAAATCGTACATGTAAACCTTCAACATTATTATTATTTTGTAAACATATTTGATGTATATGTGCTGGTAAAAAATTAATTAATGTTGCTTTAAGATTATAAAGCATTTGTGATGGTGAAACATTAAAATAAAAATTATTTAAACGATTTAAACATTCTTCAGCACTTGGCTGTTCATTATTTGTTGTTAATAATGTAAAACAACTATTAAGTGTTTTTGTTGAATATAAATCAAGTGGAATTAAATCAAGAATTTGACGAGCTGTATCGCGAAGACGAGTATTACCTTCCTTACAAGCCAAATCAGCAATATCAATAAGAAATTGATAATATTCATGGTTTTGAGATAATATCTAGATGAAATAATATGTTTTTGTATTCAAAGTTATAAGTGAGTTTATTTTTTTTAATTAAACTCGAAAGAATAAAAAAATAAAGAAATTTAGTCTTACCACAGATGGCAAAGAAGTTTCTGCATTCATATCGATATAATCTAGACTTCGATTATGATGAGATGATGTTAAAGAATTATTATTATTATTATTCATTTCGGATTCAGATGAACTACTTTCACCACTTGAACCACCATGATTTTGATGTTGAACCCATCGTGCTGTAACCGACTAAATAAAAAACAAATATTGTTTATTTTTTTATAGAAAAAAAAGTTAACATACAATTCTATCTCGATCATCAGTTTGCCCTAATGTTTTATTATCATCAGTTGAATAAATAATTTCATTATTACGATATAATTCAATAATACCATAAGAAGATTTATATCTAAATATGAAAATAAGAATTTTTTTAATTTCAAAATGAAAAGAAAAAATGTAAGATTAATACCGATTATGAATAAATCTTCGAATATGTCCCCATGTATCATTTGAATGAAATCCATGTTCAAAATCATCTGTTCGATTTTGACCTGTATTTACACGAATAATTAATATCATTGATCGACCTCGAAATGCTCTTGAAAAAAAAAATCATTTATTTGAAATTCTTTTTAATTATCTTTCTTTTTATTACCTTGACATTGGTAAAAAAGACCGTTCTTTATGATATGAATTATCACATTCAGCTAAATATTCTCGAACTACAATTAATATTCGTATTAATGAATTAAGTTTATGTTGATAGGCTTGTTTAGAATCTTGATGTGAATACATTAATTTAACACTATCATATACTGGACGTAAACGTTCAAAACAATCACTTATAAATGATTCATGTATACGTTTAACATCCGTTTTTAATTGTGGACTTATATTTGTATATATTTCTCTCATTAATTGTATACCACGATCAGCAACTTCATCTGAAGCATTTAAAATTAATTTCCATAGATATTCAATACCAACAAGATCTTCATCATTCATTAAACGTATTGAACGACGTTTTTGTTGTAATTTATTTAATTGAGCATTGACTGATTTAAAAAAACGATCGAAACAACTAAATATTTAAGATAGAAAAAAAAAAGTTAATTAAATATATGTTCAAGAGAAATATCAATGATATACTATCGAATTTTTTTTTAACAAAAATGAACAAAAATTCATTTAATATAAGTATACGACTGACGAGATAACATTTTCAACTCATCAATAGCTTTTGAATTCAGACGCTAAACATAATGTAGATTTTAGTGAGATATGAATAATCTCTGAATGATAAATCCTCTTAGACCTTTATTAGAAGTTATAGGCATTTTACTGGAATTTTAGCCTACAGCATGATACACACCAAGAAATTGAATGATAATATTTCGATCTAAGATTTTGTCCATAGACAGATCTATATCTGAGGAGAATGCACTGAAAGTTTTAGCTCGAAAAAAGATTTCCTTCCTGAGATATTTAAACTTAAAAAATCAGTCACTTTTCACGAAAGATGCTAGAATTTCCTGATTTTTTTAAACTTTCATGTTTCAGGAAGGAGATATTCTTTTCGGTTGAACTTTCTATGACATTCTCTTAAATAAATAGATTTTCCTATAGGAAAAACCTCACGTTGAAGTACCAGTATAATGCTTATAGTTATGGACAGAAGACTTATTTCTCTGAGTTCTCCATATCTCACTGGGGTCTACTCTGTGTACAGAGTCTGACTACAAAAGCGATTGATCAGTTCAAAGCGTTTCCTCATGAGTTTCTTATCTGACGAGTGAATACTTTCAACTGATATCCTATTTCTTTTCTCGACTTATGATCATTTTACTGACTTTTCAATGTATTAGGAGTAAAATCGAATCTGCGAGTTTCAATCTGAAATTTTACTCCAAAAAGTAGATCTTATGTTATTGTTTATCATATTCTAAAAGCTTCAACGAAAATGATTGCTTTTCTCCAAAGATATCTGATTTACAAAAAAAAAACTCTCTTTTCGCAACACATTCATTTTTCGAGAACAATTGGTTACATTGAAATTCTTTCATTCGATGTGTCTTCTAATACGCTGAAATTTCAGTAAAGTAATCATAACTTGAGAAGAGCAAGATCTAATCGCATAAATGCTTTTAGGATTTTTTTCATCTATATTGTGAACTCTGTTGAAAAAGTTCTCTCAAAACTTAAGTGCAATCTCGAAAAACAAGAAAAGCCTAGCGGTAGAACAACAAGTAAAATCCTGACTTTAATATTGTCAACCTATCTGATTCAAGAAGAAACAAGGACAACGTCAGTACTCCAAAGTATGATACTTCACTCGTGCTTCTATATCATCCGTACTTCAATCTATTGAAGTCACGCTTCTGTCCTTTTGACTTGAAATACTACTCATGTCAGTATTTTTAAAGACACTTCAACAGTTCTAGCAAAATCTTTGCTATTTTTCTGACTTTATCCGTTGAACTTCATATCGAACAGTGAAAAACTAATATCAATTAGTTTGAAATATTTTAACTTACTTCATGCCAAGATCTGTTAAAAGATGAGGTTCAAGTTTCATTAAATGATTTTGAAAAAACTCTTTTGCTGCTTTAGGTTCAAAATCATCTTCGTCAATAATCTAAATAATATTTTTTTTTCTTATACAAATTAATTTAAAATTTCATCTTTTTTACTTCAGCAAACCAACGAAAACATTGTTCACGATCATTTGGAAAAACAGCTTCTTCAGCTAAACATATCCATATTATTTTTGAATGTTCAGCAGATAAATACATTCGTCCTTCTTTTAATGTAAATCTTGAGAAAAGAAAAATATATATTTATAAATTGTTTCTTTTTTTTTCGTTTGATTTCAAATAAAAAAATTTTACTTAAGAAAATTTAATCGTTCATGAATTTGTTGATTGTGATTAAATCGACCATCTGGATAATATTCTTCTGGTAATATAATTGATTTAGCTTCTAGAAAAAAAATAAACAAAGTAATTCATTTAATAATTTCAGGGTTATCAATGATATATTATTTTTCTAACAATTTAGAAATAAAGCCAAATGCTACGAAGTAAGCTGTTATCATGAAAAGATTTATGCATATATATATATATATATATGTAATATTCACTGAAGTATATGCAAGGAAGAGAAAAGTGAAACTATAGTACTGCGAAGTATCATACTTTTTTCCACTTGAGTATATGATAGAATGCACTCAATATTTTACTACAACTATCTTCAACTTTTAGAAATAAAAGGCTGGCAGATGTCGATGAAAAGCAAAAGAGTGACAATAAAATCTACAGTTCAATAAAATATGTCTATACGTTATTTTCTTGCTAATAAATTTCTTAGAGCTGGTATCGGAGAATAATTATGGTGTAGAGAGTGGGTCGGATCGAATCGATCTTTTAATACTCTCAATGAAATTTTCTAATCGGAATTGAATAGTCATTCCAAAGTGAGGAAATACTTTTTTCCGCTTTTTTTTGTATTCAGTGACGAGCGCATCCTACGCATTTCTCAGAAGACTAGAGCATGTTAGGATCAAATTTTTCGGATTTGGAACTAGTTCAAGACGATCTAGTGACGCGCGTAACTATTAGAAAAGTAAATGTCATAAATTTATTATTATTCTATCTATATGTCGAGTTTGTCTTGTATGGAAAAAAATAAAAATCGATTTTACAATATCCTGATTCCTCCTACGAAATTATTCTGCTTGTTTTTTTCATATAGGTCACTGCAACTTGTGTAATTTGAAAAGAAAAAGTTTAAAATTCTATTTTACCTTCTTTATATTTTCTCGTATTATCCATATATTGACAAAGATTTTCTGTAACAATACGAGTTAATTCATATTTTTTTTCTAATATATCAATAACACCAGTACGATTCTGTGGACCGGGCATACGTGGAATGTTTTGTGCAAAAACACCCTCATGGAATTGCATACATATTTCTTTTAATTGTTTTAATGAAATAATAACATGACCACGATCATGTTTAACTTCATCCATAAATTTATCAAGCCATAATAATTTTGTTTTTTCTTTTTCTTGTAAACAACTATAATCAAGTATTTTTAAATGTGCTGTTAATGCTTGATCAATAATTTCATTAGGTAAATGTTTATCATGTGCTATATTCCATAATAATTCAAGAACTTTATTTGCCATTAAACCTTCTTTATCATCTTCAGCTAATCGACGAATTAATTCAAGTAATTTTTCTTGTTGTTTTTTACTTGCTTTAGTCCAACTTTCCTAAAGAAAAATTCATATTTAATATTTAAAAATTTTCTTTTTTTCTTTTTTTTCAATACTCGAAAACAATCAAATAAATGTTCAAGTTGTTCAGGTGAAAAATCCCATGCTAATTTTGCAAGTAAATCATGAACATTTTTTTCAATAGCCTCATGTTTTCCATATGATGAATTCCATATTTTATCTAAATCTATTCGAGTTAATGCTTGTTCTTTTATAATAAAACGAAGAATTTTTTCTAATTTTTCAACATATTGTGGTTGATGTAAACAATCACGTAAAACAATATCAAGTACTTGATTTTCTTGTATCCATTGCTAAACAAATTAAATTATAATTGAAAAAAAATGAATTATGTTTAATTTTCAAGTTTTCTTACGATTAATTTTTCAGCTGTTAAACTTTCGGGTTCTTCTGATCGATTTAATGGTGAACGTTGGATTGTATTAAGACTCATGATTAATTTGTTTACCTCATTGAGAGCATTCATTTTACCACTGAAAGAATTGGTTTGGAGAATTCTAGAAAATAAACAAAAAAAATATTTGAATTAATCAATCTTATTAAAATTCTTAATATCAGAACATATAAATAAAAAGAATGATCAGATTCATGTTCCAGGAATCTCCCATGTTGTACGTTTGTTCGTACTACTGCGGTACTCCTAAAGGCTAATGGAAGCGAATACGACTTTTGGTTCCAGTTATAAACGATTATAGTGTTTTCTACTCAAAATTGAATTATTTATTAGAAAAAGTTCAAATTACACGAAGAGACAATAGTTTCAGAATATATTCTACTAATACAAATTTATCTCATAACTGAGTTCGATTTGGCCTCTGTGGATAGTACAGGCGACTCAGACGCATCAACATTATTCATGTGATCCGAAAACGATTCAATTTCGTCAATTATAGCAGGTGTAAAATATATTCACTCATTTTGATATGACACTTTGAAAGAAAAAAGAACGGCGACAGTTATCATATGGACTATCGTTTTTTCATGGAATTCTTACAATTTTTATTGAATTCTATTTAACATGACTGAAATATTGGTTGGCCGTAGAAAGAAAAAATATCAAACTGGAAATAAATCAAAAAAGTGCTTTAAAAAATTCTGACTGCACCCAGGTGACAAGAACTTTCTGGCAATCAGATGTCGTAAGATTCATACTGTATGACGTTAGAAAGTCGTACAAATAACTTACTATAAAATTTAATGTTTACCTAACTAGAATATGCTATTGTGAGTTTTACATAATTTTTACAGAGCCTGATAATCAGGTTCTTATAAGATCATAGTTTTAAATCTCACTCATACATACAGTTTTTATAACGAAACATTCTCAGAAATCATACACGACTGAAGAGAAATAAGAAAAAATTTAAGTACGCGTACTTCAAATTCTCCTTATTTCTAGGGTAACCATGATTACTCATCATTTTAATCAATTGATCATTCAAATTTGGTAGGAACTCTACATTTCAAATATTTTCTACTTGTTGTTCAATTTGAAAATATAATCATCTGATAAGAGGAAAGATCTTTCCTTTCGTGAGCTATTAAAATAAATAACTGAGGATGTCGGAAGACCTACATCCGGTTAAGATAAAGCAACTGCAGCTGTAATTAATAAACTCTTAGTTTGTATAGTATTTTTTTTTTTTTCAACTCTTTCAATTAATTTCTTTCAAGTATTATTCATCACTATAACTATGAGTTACAGATACAAATCGACCGAATAATAAGAAAAACAATAAACTACTGACGTCAAAAATAAGTGTTTACTAGACGCATCACTTTTTTTTTTTCAATCTTTCTACATCACACTGAAATATTAAGTTACGACATTTGAAACCTTTCGATTCATATACAAAAGTTTTTAGCCCAAACTGAATTGAATTGAAAAAGAACCTGTATGACAATTAGAGAAATACAGGTCCAAAATTTGAACAATTATTGGGACTACGACAAACAAATCGTCACAACTGAAACTAAAGATTATAGTTGAATATTCGATAGTTTTAAGTAAATTCTCTGATACATCATATCAATCAAAACATGATTTAAGAGGGTTGACCAAGAAAAGTGTTAGTAGTCAACTAAATAAATTTTGAAATAGTTTTTTCTAGACTCAAATCAAAAATATTTCGTACTATATATCTCTAGTGACCAAATTTCTTCTTGTTTTTTCGTACACAAATATTTTATTAGAAATGTTTAAAATAAATTTTTACCTTAGAATCATTTTAAGTCTAAGTGCATCTAAATTTCGACATTCTTTTTCATTATCTGGTATACGTGAAGCCAAATAACGTAACCATCTAATAACCGTTGATAATGTATCACTTTTTGGTTCAGTTTTAGTTTCAACTTTCAGATCATTTTCTGTTAATTTATCAAGAAATTGTGGAACAAATTCCTAATAATAATAAAAGAAACAAATTTAATATATATTTTTTTGTTTTGCTCTATGAATTTAATATAAATAAAATACTAACAATAATGGGTGCAAAATATTTTTTAACAGTTGCTTGTGTTAAATATTCATAGCAAAGACCCCAAGGTTTAAGTAAAGCAACAACGACAGATATTGTTAATTTTGTTTCCGATGATAAAAATCGAGTTAAAATTTTATCAAATCCACCTAAATCTCCAAATCGATTTATAAAATCAATTAACCAACCCTTTTAAAAGAAAAACAAAAATTATTTATTTTTATTTTCAAATTCTTACTCGTTGTGGTAAACGAAATTCATTTGATGAAGCAAATATTTCCTTATCAACTGCTAATTGTAAATCACTTAAACGACTATGATTTGATTGATGGTATCTATAAAACAACAACAACAAAAAGAAACTCTTATAGTAAATCATTTCATTTAAAAAGAATAAATTCTTACCTGCAAGAAGGATTCATCAATAAACCAAGAATTTCAAGTAATGGTAAACAATCATCTTCTATTTTAAGTACACATAATTCAATAAAAATCATACAATTTTGATAAATATATTTCTAAAAGACAAATAAAATTTCTTTTGTTGTTTTCTTTTTTGTCTTTCGTCTACATACAAATATTTCATGTTTCCATGTTTGTACAGCTTCATCACAAAGAATTTTAGTAAAAGAATTTACAAGACTATCTCGAATAAATCGTTGACATGAATCACTCTTTGTATCTATTTCTATAAAAGAAAAATAAAACAAATTTATTTCTTTTTTTTTTTTTTTTTCGAAAATATTTACTATGTGCAGCAAGACGAACAACAGCTCGTAAACATTTAATTAATTCACCATCAGGTAAAACAGGTACAACCCATCTTGTTTGATTTAATTGTTCTTCAAGTTTAATTAAATCATTTAATGGAAATTTAATTTGACCATTTTCATCATATATACTATTATCATCTATTTGTATTGATGATTGTTCATCATCAACCTCATCAGATGGTTCATTCTCCTGTATTGTTGAACTAATATAATCAGGTGGTAATTGTTGTTGTTGTAATTCGTTTGTATCAGACGGTTCTGTTGACTGTTGACCATTATTACCATCAAGTAAAGGTGATTGAATAAAATTATCTTTAGCTGTCATTGATTATGAGATAAAGTTAAGTTTGTTTATAAAAACGGGGCGATGGATATGCGCCCGAAATAAAAATGGACTAAGGGGAATATATCTAAAATAAAATTACAATATAAAATCGAACAAAACATTATGAGTCATTTATTCAAGAACAAAAAAAAACAACAAAAAAAACAACACAAAAAAATATATATGTATATTCGATAGTACGGAAACATCTCGATAAAAAAATAAATAAATAATTGTTTAATAACTTTAAAATATTTCATTTTTTTTCTTGCTGTTTTAAAGATTATGAATGAGTGTAATAATTTTTATTTTGTATATAAAAAATTTTTTCTCTTTAGAAGAATTTTATTAGAACAAAAAAAAATAAACAATATTAAACAAATCACATTGCTCATTTATAAACATCGACTAAATAGAGATAGAAAGAACATTCAACCAGCCATTCAACCCAGACGGAAGTCTCACTATGATGATTCATCGAAAGCGACAAGAAAGATAGACTATGAATGTTTTTTTGTTATTTACCATCAACTGGCGACATTCTAGTTTTTTTATCGGAAAATTAAGATGGCGTCAGACGAGTGATTTTCATTGTAAGATATCTATATTGTTCTTTATCTATTGAAACCATTGATGATTTTCGTATACAATTGATTATACATCAAACAAACGAATGTATCACAATTACTGAATATTATTATTGCAAAGGATTGAAAACTCGATATAGATGAAAATGAAATATAGAATTATATTTCTGTACTTTTTTAATTCAACTCACACAATCGTGTTATTTTCATTAGTAATAAGATCATGCTAGGAATACAAAAAATATGTCAAAATTAGTTTCGATTTCGATTCTCTTACACATAGATCGTACATATGCGTACATTAACAGAAAAGTTGAATTCATAAAAACAAAATAATTTTTATTTTTGCACATGATAACACCTATAGAGATTCAACATCATTTAGTTTCTGTTAATGTCTTAATTATTATTCATTGTTACCATGAACAGATTCATGTTTATTACATTGCTTTTCTTAATCATTAGACTATGAAATAAAATTTCAGGTGGTTTGCTAAAAGACAGATAAATTATACCATCGTCTGCCATCAATTGGATACAAAACACGTCAAAGTATGGAATACATAATTGAAGTAAAATATAGAGTCAAAGTGATGGTTATGAATAAAAGATTAACAATGAGTCTATATACATTTTTCAAAACTAATGCCTCTTAGCTGTATGTGTAGAATGCCTCAACTATGCATGCCACGCTTACATAAAGACACATTATAATATAGAGGTCAAACCAAATAGATCATGAACATATGATTAGAAATAAAATAGATAAGGAGGATAGCAATAGTTAACGGCACATTTTATTTTCATGCTTTTCTGCGGAAAGTAAATGAGTAAAAGATCTTTTAAGTATTAAATGCAGTCCGAGGGAAGACCAACATAAACTATTTATTCTTGATCTAATTTATTACAGGTTGAATAAAGAGAAAACGCCGCACAGTATCTCAAACAAGCAAAAGTCTAGAACAGTTCTACGTATTTTGCCTATTTTATCAAAATTGAAAACAGAGAAATTTTAGAAAAATTACCAGTCATACTCATTTAATATTAATAATTAATAGTTTTTATTAATTAATAATAACAGAAGAGTTTTGTAATAGTTTTTCATTTTCAAGTATAGCGTTAGAAAGAGCATTAAAAACTAAATTAAACTGTATTTTTTTTCTTTTGTGATAAATCATTGTAAAAGAAGTTTTTTACAAATACTATTGAAAATTTGATTATTATTCTTTTAACAATTAAGACAATGGAGCTTTAAGAATGAATTTCAAAAGTTAAAAAAATAGTACAGGTTATAGAGCAGAACACGTTCTATCGAATGAGATCTTTTAGTCTTATATACAATGTATCATCTTTTATAGGATACAATCCTTTAAACTTTGATCGCGGATTTTTAGATATTTTATCACTGTTATGAATTATTATATTTTCAAAGAACTATATCTGATAAAAGAAATTTTGTACATTATACTAGATAATCTGATCTGATAGAGCGAATTTAACTTTATAAGCTGTATTCTTTTTCAGAGTTCTCAAGTTTCTCCTCACAGCTGGATTGTATTAATTATTAATAGAATAATAATCAAATTTTAAATAACCATGAGAAAAACTTTGTATAAAACAGTGTTTCAATGTCAATCTTTAGAAAAAAAACGCGCTTACACATTGTCTTTTTATTGACACGTCGTTTTTTTTTTACTTGAGACGTTATCTAAAAATATTGTTCGCATATCTTCATGAGAGAATGGGTTTGTTTCTCTCTCTCCAATCACCGTTATTTTTAACAAGATTATAATGGGTTTTATTTTATATATTTAAACACTTGTTTTTAGCGCTCTTTTAATGGAAACAACGATTTTTTTTACAATGATATTAGAGTGCAATATTAATAATTCATTATTCTAAAAACAAGCTAAGTGAATATATGGATTCGTATTTTGCATAAAAGCGTCTTTCTATGAAATAAAAATCTTTTCACATGTAGACAAGCACTTCGTGATATCAAACTGAGAAAAATAATGTTGTCCTCGCGATAAATATATCATAATAGAGTGTATTTGAATCTTAGGAAAGAAAGAGACCATTGTATCTCGAGTAAATGTATTGACTTCAATGTACCTGTGCAGCGGATCAATTGTCAGCAGGGCATGTCTTTAGGTACTCTGTCATGAGTATGTCGCAGGAACTTGATCGGATACCCTGCTAAGAATCATCTAAGTAAATCGATACTTATCTGTTACGTATTCAGGTACCTGGCCAGTTTTAGGCCTCGCAGTGGTATTACTTTCCTGATTTATTCCTATATGACTATATCTAAATGATTATGATGGATTTTTTTTTTATTATGATCAGTTTATTTTTTGAAATTCATTTAAAAATATTTATAGAATATTCTTAAACAAAAAAAAGAAATATTAGGTTCAAATAATATTTATTTCAGGCACTTATTTTTTTATGCTTTTTCGTAATCGGTTTACATTTTCGCCATATTCAAATAATTGAGTTTTCAAAGTGTGTGTGGTGGCTTCACACTTTTCTTATTCGAGGAGGATGGAACAGTTCCGCGGTTGCATCTAACGGCATGTAGAGAACTTTTTCTTAATTTTTTTTTATATTTGTTTCGCTAGAATATTTGGTGATAGTGTTTCATTTCCCAGCAGTTTCGTAGAAACAGCAATATAGAGTTGAAAATACTACGAATGAACATTTAATTACACGAGATATAGACATACATAATGGATAAATTATTTTTGTTCTGCGTTTCTTAATGTAGTGAAACGTTTCTAACAAAGTCGTTCTTACAGAAAAAAGATAAAATTTTCTGCTTTGCACCAATGTAAAGTCGATAGACGAAAAGATATTGTTTTGATATGCAAACAAACTAAATAGAAAGACATACAAAAAGCAATAATGTTCCTGCGTACAACAAAACTGGTTCTAATAGTTAAGTTTGAATACTTTTATTGATTGATGTGTCAAGACAAAAACTTTATCTGTAGATGAAAACGTTGTACAAGACTGATTATGTTGTTCAAAGCGAATTTCTAGGTTGAAAAAGTTGAATTTGTAGAAAAAATTTCTTTGAAATGGTTACACAATAACTCTAATAAGGAAGAAAAAAGCAAATCATCTCATCGACTGATGAAACTATTTTTAGTTAAGAAAGAAAATATGCAGTGCCTACTGAACATAATATAAGATGGCAACATTTGTCAGAAGAACTTTATCAAAGTCTACGTTGAACAGAAAATAAAAAGCTAATCATTTTATAGAACAGTCCAGAATAAGTTAAAAAATGGATGTCAATGGAAATCTCATTTTCTAGTATATTCGTTTTTATATTGGTGAACTTCGAAATAAACAAAGTTCTCAATTCATGTTATTTACTAATACAGAATGGAAATTATGTTCACAGATGCATCCAACCAAAAAAGATATTAATTCAACACTGTCGACTGACAGAGAAAACGTTGAAAAAAAGGTTACAGGTTTCACTATTGGTTCTTTTGCCAATTTTCATTTCATTTTTTTGCATATGAAAAGACAGATATTCATCCAGAGCATAAAACTATTTCTCATTTTTTTTTCAATTTAACAACGATTTTGCTCCAATTTCTCAAATTCTCAGAAAGTCAGACCAACGTCGACTCATTCGTTATGTGCCAGGCGTTGTATTTAATTATACAAGGTTCGTTTTTATTTTAACTTAAATTCCAGTTAAATTTGTGCAAATTGAAGCTTTTCGCGAATATTAATATAATGCTCGTTCTAATTAAATTCATCAAGTTTCAAACTAGCTAAGTCGTTTCATTATCAGAATACTTTTTAATGAAGATTCATGAGAATTTGATTGACAAATGTAACTCATGAATATCAAAATGAAGCAATAAATTGACCGTATCTCATAAACATTCAGTCTTCCAATAATTAGAGCACTTCTCTCAGCTTTACAGCGTTTAATGCACATTCTATTTTAGAAAATTCATAGTAACAGAGTGTAATAGCTGATGTGATTTAGGTGTGGCCACCACTTAAGGAACCAAATTTGACATCATCATACGGGCAGTGCGTATCTCCTATTGCTGCAACGTATGTTTGAGCTAGGGACGTAACAGTGATGATAACTGTTTGTTATCGGTTACCGATATGGGTCGGTGAACTTTTGATTCATCGTCGTCGTTGTATCTCTAGTTTGAACTTTAACTAGCGGCATTGCTTCATCCACTTTTATATAGATTTGGCACTGAAGAAAACGATCAACATGAACTTTTCTATTCCTGATTTTTCTTAAAAACTTTTTCACCGGTTTTCCTGATGTTTGCCCGTATGTCGCTGCAACTCCTGCATTTTGTATTGGATCATCTTATCAACCAATTACATTTACTAGTTATTATTGTGCAGGATGTATTGTATCAGCACGTAGATCAAAGGTATTTGAATTGGATCTAATATTTCGACCAGATAATGAACAAGAACAACCAGATTATAAAACATTTGACAAAATCGATAAAATAATAAAAAACTCAAATTAGTCATTGAAGTCGATCATTGAAATTAGTCAAAGATTATTTTGATAAACATCCAGATTATGGTTTNAAATGGCATGCTTATCAACGCCAAACACAAATGATCAATTTACACAAGCATGGTTTGGTACAGCTATGTATAATTTTGATTATTTTCAAGCAACTGAAATAACATATAGTTCTAGTAATAATACACTAGCATTTACTCCTAATCCAAGTTCATCTTATGGAAGTTTTTGGCAAAGTGATTTAATATCGTCGAATGCTACTATCAATTCTTTTTCACGTTCGACAGAATCATGGATATTGAAGATAGCTGGTGATGGAGCATCATGGGGTTATGGTACATTTATTGCTAACGGATAAATAAAAACTTAATGCACAAACTTTTTGCTTATAGATGCTTAATATTTCTGCGATAAAATAATTGATTCTTTATACTCAACATTTCAGTTCTCTATCATTTTACAATTTATATTTTTTTAGTAGAAACCAATAACATTTTGTCATAATCTAATAAATAAATTCAAAAAATATCTATGGTAACAGAAAAAAGTATTTTATATGTCACTCACTTCTCTTAAATGAGTGAACACAATAATCTAGTTTTATTCTAATTCGATATAAATCAGTAAGACTGTTGATAGACTATTAGTTACTCAACTCAGTAGTGGAAAAGATTTACGTTTGGAAATTGACTTTCAGATTCGAAAGAGAATAAAAGTCAGCCATAAACACTGATATTGAACCCTTTTGATTGATATCTTATGATACTTTGATGATTCACAGCAGTTTCACATATCCTGCAATTTGGAGAAGTACTCACATCTCTGCCGGGAGATGCTGCATTTTCAGCGGGAGATGCAGCACCCAATGTAAGAGATGTACATCTCTCAATGAGATGATACATCTCCAACAGCAAATCACCGCATCTCCCGAGTGTGAGTGCCGCGTCTCCCGCGGGGGATGCCGCATCTCCTGTGGGAGAAGTGAGCACTTCTTCAAAATCTTGGATATGTGACAGCACTCAAACAAATCACATGTAATACACAAATAAAATTCGAACATACATACTCTACTTTATAGGACGAATTTCTTCGCCATTCGGTCATCTACTTCCATTAGAATAGCAACCGAGGCTGAAAGATGTGATAATCATCTGACATGTATAAGGAAATTTTGAATATGAATACTAATAACTATAGGAAAATCTCTGAAAGCTGAACAAGCATTTTCAGTCAATATAGTGCGGATATATGAGAGTGATTTCATTTTAATGAGAAATAAATGCACGTCAAAGCAAAAAACAAACAAAATTTGTGCGTTGAGCAGCATGCATTCTAAAAAAATGGCAGATATTAGCATGATGACACGGAATCGCTTTTGTTATAGTTCTTCGTCACTGCGATCCTTTTTTACTGACATACAGAATTTAGCAAAATTCTAGTCATGAAGATGTGTGTAATAATACAAATAATTTTTTATAGTATAACGATATTAAGTAAATGAAATAAATTGGTAGAAAAGTAATGATAAATGTGAAAATCTGCGAAATAATAAACTTTAAGCGGGCGCTTGTCAACAATACAGCTCTCATAAGTTTGAATTATTCATTTATTCGACATTTTTTAAAAATAAGTTATTTTAAAAGCTCTCACAAAATATTAAAAATTTATAACGCCCAGGGTTCGTGAGTATCACAGTTTGGTCCCAGAAAGGGCCGTACTGACAACTTTTCTTTTTAAATTATTCTCAATGATTATTATTGTGATTGAAATCATAGATGATTATTGAATTGAATTGAAGATTATAATGATCGAAAGAATAATTATTCATTCTTCCTTCACACACTAGTCAAACATTGCATTTAATACCTGTACTAAGATAATGTAAAGAAAGAACTAAAAAAATGATCACACTACAATCGATTGATTTGTTTTGTCTTTTCTTCTGAGCACCTGAAATCATAGATGCAATTATTTTCTTGAAATTGTCAATTCATCCTCATGTGTGTTTCGTTTTTCCAGAAGTATACGTTTGAAAGTATAAAATCAAAATAAAAAATAACAACAAGTTTTTATGTAGAAAAAAGTAAATGATATGCTTGATTAAATTTATCCGTCTAAGTGTATGAATCATTGTTTTGTTTTTCATTGATTGTAGGTGTACAAAGATAAAACATGCATCATTTTGGGAAAGACAATATGGCGTTTGCTTTCATTGATAAGATATCTTTTGTACCATGAAATTACTTTTACTTTATAATGTATTAATAATTCTTGTGTTAATAAAAAAAGAAACGTTTGCAAGCTTTCCGGGCATTACTAAATTTTTTTTAATTATGACTCACGATCGATTTGACCAACACACTATAATATAACGTTTGTTAAAATTTTCATACTCTTCACGCTTTGTATTTTGAATACAAATCTTTACCATCGGTTAAAGTACCAAAATATTTAGCTGTTTATTATGG
Organism: Rotaria sp. Silwood2; assembly: GCA_905329745.1. Lineage (NCBI taxonomy): Eukaryota > Metazoa > Rotifera > Eurotatoria > Philodinida > Philodinidae > Rotaria > Rotaria sp. Silwood2. The sequence goes on from CAJNSZ010000027.1 coordinate 362,033, forward strand.
ATGGCCATCTTTAGTAGAAAATACTCAAGGTAATGTAACAGCAGCTAGTAATTGGTTTGGACAATTTGGTTTAATCGTTTTTGGTGATGGAATCTGGAAGACTACACATGGTGATCATGTGAAAACAAAAGCTATCATGAAGAATTTGATTCGTCGTGGTAAAAAAGTATTTGGATATGTTGATCTCGGTGTTACTACACAAAACTTAAATATAAAACAAATGCGACAAGCTGTTAATGGTTGGTCAGCAATGGGTGCTAATGTAAGAAGAATATAATTCAGAATTGCGAATTAAGTTTATTCCATTTTTCATTCTATTTCATAAAGGGTATATTTTGGGATGATGCTGGTTATGATTATGGTGTGACACGAAAACGTCAATCGAATATGATTCAATATTGTCATTCAAAAAAGATGAATGTTATTATGAATGCATGGAATCCTGATGATGTATTTGCTGGAACTAATGTTGCACTTAATTCAAACGATACATATTTACTTGAGTCTTATTTAGTTTCTAATGGAAACTATCTTTCATTAACAGATTGGAAAATAAAAGCTGATAAATGTGCTAAGTACCAAAAGTTTTTAAATGTTAAAATGACATGTTTATCAACGCCANCGATCTTTTTTTATTGACATACAGAATTTAGCAAAATTCTAGTCATGAAGATGTGTGTAATAATACAAATAATTTTTTATAGTATAACGATATTAAGTAAATGAAATAAATTGGTAGAAAAGTAATGATAAATATGAAAATCGACGAAATAATAAAATTTCAGAGGGCACTTGTCAACAATACAGCTGTCATAAGTTTGAATTATTCATTTATTCAACAGTTTATAAAAATAAGTTATTTTAAAAGCTCTCACAAAATATTCAAAATCTATAACACCCAGGGCTCGTGAGTATCACAGTTTGGTCCCAGAAAGGGCCGCACTGACAACTTTTCTTTCTACATTATTCTCAATGATTATTATTGTGATTGAAATCATAGATGATTATTGAATTGAACTGAACATTATAATGATCGAAAGAATAATGATTCATTCTTCTTTACACACTAGTCAAACATTGTATTTAATACCTTTACTAAGACAATGCATAGGAAGGAGCAAAAAAACATTTATTACATTTCAATCGATCGATTTATTTTGTCTCTTTTTTTCTAGGCACCTGTAATCATAGATGTAACTGTTTTCTTGATATTGTCAATGAATCTCCATGTGTGTGCTTTGTTTTTCCGAATACATATGTTTGAAAGTAAAGAAAAATAACAATAACAGCAAGTTTTTTATGTACAAAGACGTAAATGATATGCTTGATTAAACTTATCTGTCTAAGTACATATATGATTCGTTTTTCTATTGGTTGTAAGTGCATATAGGTAAAAGATCAAAATCATTATGGGAAAGAAAATATGACGCTTGCTTTCATATATAAGATATGTTTTCTATCATGAAATTACTGTTACTTTATAATGTATTAGTAATTGTTGTCTCGATAAAAGAAAAAAGCATTTGCTGGCTATCAGTGTATTACTAATTTCTTTTTTTTTTAAGTCTTATTTAAGATTGATTTGACAAATATATTGTAAAATAATGTTTGTTAAACCTCTCATTCTGTTTTCACTTTGTATTCTGAATATATTGGCTTTAACATCGGTTAAAGTACCAAAATATTTAGCTATTTATTATGGATGGCCATCGTTAGTAGAGAATAGCCAAGGTAATGTAATAGCAGCTAGTAATTGGTTTGGACAATTTGATGTAATCGTTTTTGGCGATGGAATCTGGAAGACTACACATGGTGATCATGTGAAAACACAAGCGATTGCGAAGAATTTGACTAGTCGTGGCAAAAAAGTATTTGGATATGTTGATCTCGGTGTTATCACACAAAACTTAAATACAAATCAAATGCAACAAGCTGTTACTGGTTGGTTAGCAACGGGTGCTAATGTAAGAAGAATATAATTCAGAAGTGCGTTTTAAGTTTTCTCTTTTTTTCATTCCATTTAATAAAGGGTATATTTTGGGATGATGCTGGTTATGATTATGGTGTGACACGGAAACGTCAGTCGGATATGATTCAATATTGCCATTTAAACAAGATGAATGTTATTATGAATGCATGGAATCCTGATGATGTATTTGCTGGAACTAATGTTGCACTTAATTCAAACGATACATATTTACTTGAGTCTTATTTAGTTTCTAATGGAAACTATCTTTCATTAACAGATTGGAAAATAAAAGCTGATAAATGTGCTAAGTATCAAAAACTTTCAGGTGTTAAAATGGCATGTTTATCAACGCCAAACACAAATGATCAATTTACACAAGCATGGTTTGGTACAGCTATGTATAATTTTGATTATTTTCAAGCAACTGAAATAACATATAGTTCTAGTAATAATAAACTAGCATTTACTCCTAATCCAAGTTCATCTTATGGAAGTTTTTGGCAAAGTGATGTAATATCGTCGAATGAAACTAACAGATCCTTTTCACGTTCGACAAAATCATGGATATTGAAGATAGCTGGTGATGGAGCATCATGGGGTTATGGTACATTTACTGCTAACGGATAAATGAAAAGGATTGATTGATACTTTTTGAAAACTTACTAAACAAATTTTTTGCTTTTCTATTCTTAATACTTCTATGATAAAATAATTGATTATATATACTAAATGTTTCAGTTTTCTCTGTGATAACAGAAAATGATATTTTATGTGTCATTGATTTTTGTTGAAGGAGTGAAGACAATAATCTAGTTTTATTCTAATTCGATATAAATCAGTAAGACTGTGCTGATAGACTATTAGTTACTCAACTCAGTAGTGGAAAAGGTTTACGTTTGGAAATTAGACCTTCAGATTCGAAAGAGAATAAAAGTCAGTCATAAACAGTGATATTGAACCCTTTTGATTGATATCTTATGATACTTTGATGATTCAATATCTTTGATGGACACTAGTGCATGCAAAAATAGCCTTGATATTTGGAAATATTATTTTTCCGATATCATTATAATCTTATGTTCGTCGATAAAACAATGTCTGTTCGAAAATACTCACTATTCAGTCTTTCTGTTCATGCTATGGGATGAAGCCAATGATCATTATATTTTCGAGATTCATTAATTTTACAGTTGATGATGTCATGTTTTTTTTTCTATTCTCAACTGTATGTTAACTCTGTTTCCTAAAATCTCGGAATGAATCTTGTCTACGTTGAAGAGCGTGAAAAGACGCGTCACTTCATCCAAAAAGTATGTATACTAAAGTCCTGACAATTGTGTCCAAAAGTTTATCGTACAATTAATAATCATAGATGATTTTCTATTGATTTCATGTAAACACAACTTGTTCATTTTATAGATAAATAGTTCATATCTCGACACTATGTCAATGGTTTTTGGTGTTGTTGGTACAATTCGAGAGAAAATTTTAAACTGATACGAAGCTATTATAACAGACCTTTATCAATGATTATCTTCTTGACAGCACACTTAGAAAACTGCAAAAGTATCCATGTGAATACGTTTTCGTGTAATCCACATCGTCTGAACACTTATAGTTAGACAACAAACAATATCCTTGAGGCTCGAATGGACTTTGTCCACACACTCAGTGCTCTAAGTAATAGCAAAACTAAAATAAAAAGAATCTGAAAAAAAGACAAAGTAGAGTGGCATTGTCTTTTATTTATATACCAATGAAGTTCAATCGTGATTTGTTTTGCGATGTTGGTTCTCACTAACGGACACATTTTGGAAATTGAACGCCAAATATAAATATGCACATTTCAACACAATGAAACACGGAAGCCTATAAGATTTATGTACATGTAGAATTCTTGTTCCGTCTACATACATGAATTGTTATGGCATGGCATGTGTAGGAACGCGTCACGGAGAAAACTATATTCACATTTGCATGCATGGTATTTTGCGTATGTACATGCTTAATATTGTGGCTGCATACAAGACAATCTTGAAATGATTAAAAGACGAAGTAGATGTAATTACACATACATCAACACGCAGATGTTGTTTTTCAGAGATAAGATTCGAACATAAACACTATACTTCATAGGACGAACTTCTTCACCATTCGACCATCTACTTACATTAGTATACCAATCGGGACTGAAGTACGTGATAATCATCTTATACGTGTTAGGGATCTGTGAATATGAACACTAATAGCTATAGGCAAATTTCGAAAAACTGAACTACCGTTTTCAGACTATATGTTGTGAATATATGAATGATTTTATTTTAATGAGAAATAAATCAATGCATGCCAAATACAAAAACCAGATGTTTGCATGATACAGGATGCTTTCTACAAAAAATAACAGAAATTAGCATGATAACGCAGAACCGCTTTTGTTATAGTTCTTCGTAACTGCGATCTTTTTTTATTGACATACAGAATTTAGCAAAATTCTAGTCATGAAGATGTGTGTAATAATACAAATAATTTTTTATAGTATAACGATATTAAGTAAATGAAATAAATTGGTAGAAAAGTAATGATAAATATGAAAATCGACGAAATAATAAAATTTCAGAGGGCACTTGTCAACAATACAGCTGTCATAAGTTTGAATTATTCATTTATNATATAGTTCTAGTAATAATACACTAGCATTTACTCCTAATCCAAGTTCATCTTATGGAAGTTTTTGGCAAAGTGATTTAATATCGTCGAATGCTACTATCAATTCTTTTTCACGTTCGACAAAATCATGGATATTGAAGATAGCTGGTGATGGAGCATCATGGAGTTATGGGACATTTACTGCTAACGGATAAATGAAAAGGATTGATTGATACTTTTTGAAAACTTACTACACAAATTTTTCGCTTTTCTATTCTTAATACTTGAATGATAAGAAAGTTGATTGAATAAGTCTTTGCTGATCCTCTACAACTGAGAAGTGTGATTGACTGACTTTACTATATAATAAAACGTTTTCTATTTGTCAATGGTAATCAATTTCTCCGAAGTGTAAAGCATATATTTGCCAATTTATATAGTTCTTAATGTTAGTCCGTATGTACTCGTAAACCAAAAGAACTGATGTGGACGCTGTCAGATGTTTTATCGCATAAAAAATACCACAAGTCATTATAAAATGCGAATAGTATTATAATACAATAGAACTTTATCTTCTGGCTTAGTTGTCTTGTAACCAGAAATAAATTGATTGCGTGCGTTTACTGAAAATATCTAGTATTACATATAATGGTTGCCGGTCTAATTTCAAATATTTTCTTCTACTTACCGGTTGTTTTGATCTACAACCGAGCAATAAGTATTATCTTGCGGTGGGTGTCGAGCATCATGATTTATTATTTGAATATTTGTTATCTAGAAAGCAATAGTGAATTATATGTAGAGACTTTGAATAGGAAGCAGCATTTGGTCTCTAGACTTCGTGCAATTTCAAAATCATTAGCGTCCCGCATATTACAGATTTAAGGCTTTAATATATATGTTTTCTCGAGTTGTATCTCATTCAACAAAGAACTTCCACAGTGTTCCTATAGATACTGTCGTTCTATGTACACATTCTGCAAAAACACATGCGCTGCAGAATATGCATTTGGGTGTGACTGCATGTATGATTGAAGTCTTCGTTTTTGTCACATCCGCACTCGCATCATCTATAAACAAGCCACGTATATTAAAAAATCTTGTTGGTAAATTAGCTTCGATGAGTTCTTAATTTTCGATAGATGCAAATCGTGATCTGAAACTATTTTACTTGGATCAATCGGTACATCCTAAAGTATATCGTAAATTCTTTGTGAAACTGATAGGGAGTTCAATTAGATGACGTTAACTCATATGCTCACATCACATCTCAAAGCTATTTTTCAAACGACGAGAAGCTTTTATTAATGCTTGGTAGCATACTTTGCTTGGAATATTATTAAGATGTACAATGAAGAACATAAGACATAGTGTACAACGTTCGAATGGTATTGCACATTAATAATGGCTACCAAAGTCAATCCATGAAAAATTGAAGAAAAAAGTTTGCTCAAATATTAGAGAAAAATCAATGCTTTCTGAATTTGAGAAATCTCGAATGGATACGGGCAAATTTAAAGAAGTCAAAAAGCACTTTCCTCACCTGTTGAATTAACCTTCAATTGTTGATCCAAATAAAGCTTATATATATCATGAACTTAGCGAAGTTGCGTACGGCAAAATGTGATCATGAGACTAATTTCGAATGATTCTTCACAACCTTCAAAATTCAGACTCAAACGTTGCCATTGGACCACGACGATATCGCATGCAGTTATAATGCTGCGAGTACAATGTTCAAGAATACAGAGGATTTGAAAGCAACGTTTGAATCATATAAAAGACACTCTCAATTTGAAAAATGAACATACAATAGGAACAGTTAAGGAGTAGTGTTGTGCCTTAATAGTTGTTTGAATATCATCAAAAATCATTTTTATCAATGAAAAAGACTTTCTATAGATCATCTAGATGTTGCAACATCACTGCATCACATTGACGATATTTATTGCTTCCTTAGTCAATATGACGTGATGCTGGTAATAACAAGAAAGCTCTCTGAGTTTTTTTAAAATTCTCTATCCAATCATCACTCTCACATATCACCAACGTTTTCGGTAGTGCCGGCTTCTTGTATGCAAAATCTTGTAAACTACATCAATCTTTACTTTATTTCCATCAATCAATTTGTATTTATAAAGAAATAACCCCAGCTGTAAATTTTGATTGCGTCAAAATTGAATGAAGACTACTACTTTGTCTAAAACAAAAATTCTTTTAAGCAATCACCGTAAGACGTATATGGTGTTCAATCTATACTTTTTTTCTGACACATATTTAATCCTCAATATATACACTCATTTTATATTCTGTACATGTATATACTTCAACCCAACAATACAATAAGGTTTATTAAGAGTCAAATGAGTCAATCTATTAATCGCTGGTAAAGATTCTGCTACCGTAATTATGTCGCGGTTGTTCGATTCTTCAAAACTAGTTCATATAGACAACTTATTTGTACATTACTACAGTAATGTTCATGATGACCAGAAGTATTTTAGAAGAATGGTAGTAGGGCATGCCATTCTGCCTTGTAACGTGTTTTGCTAGGTTTTTGACAAACTAAAGCTGAGCTGATCTGCCGTGTTTGACATTAGAAAAAGATCGAGACTATTGTGCTAGTTTTCTTTTTATGAAATTTCATTGAATTTGTTTCAATCATAACACAAACAAAAAAACAGCATTACGTATCTCGAAAATTTCTAATCATTAGCAATATCTGGTTTTATTGATTGTTTTCTTTTGTTTCCCAAAATTCGACCTGATGAAATGACAACACATTCCGATGTAGTTGAAATTTCACGAACTCCTAATACGAGATTATCCATAAAGATCATTCAAGACTTATCTAATCTTAAATGTGTTAATTATAGTAGCATTCTCATTACTCGAATCTCCCTAAAATTCACAAACATCAATTATGAATGTCTTTCAATAACTTTGTTAATAAAGTAAATTTTAGAAATATTAAAGAATTTACATAACATTATTACCCTTGACTAAATTATTTTTCTGTTTTCTTGGTAACTTATTGTCAATCTTAAACTTCGCTGTACATATTACAGATGAATATTCTCGTTAAATACAATTGTTTAAATTATTTTTCGAAGAATAAGATAAAATTCAAAATTAGAAAAGTAAGTTTACATTTGTGTAACTGTATGTATAAAGAATAGATTAGTGATATACTCGTTTCTGTTGAATATCTTTGTCACTAATCTAATTTGGTTGTCAGTTCACTTTCACTTCTATTCTTTTTGTTTACTGTATAACTATAGAAAAGATTTTGACAGTATTTTATGTGCAAAACGACTTGTAGTTTTACAAGTCACGATACGCCCAGCCTGACCCTCCACTGATCTATCACGACACATGCTTTTTAGAAAATAAGATGTTCTAATAACGACGTATTTTTGACATTTTTTATATCAATATCCTCTGTTCTCTGATGGAATTATTTACATTCCTCATGATATTTATTAAAAATGAGAAGTTTACATTAATAAACTTGTCATCTTCCACTATGTCTATCATTTATGTTCATTGATCTTGCTAGTAAAGTTTTGCATTTTTACTACACTTGTTTTGCGATCTTTCGGTTCTAGAATAGACAAAAATATTAATAAAAAGTACGGCAACTACTGAAACATCATACGTGAATTTTTTGGTAAAATACGAAAATGTCTTGTTCCCTGTTCATTACTATAAATATGATATAAACCTGCGTCTGGATTACGATGAAAATCGTCCAATACTGCTGGGTCAACAGGTGATGTAGGTCGATTTTGACGATTATTTTGTTGATTCTGTTGACTCGGTTGATTCTGTTGATTTTGTTGATTCATTGGTGCAGGATGAACTCTTATTGGTACTTGTTGGTTTCCTATTTGAAACTGTAGTTTATCAAACTCTCTATTTGTATTATCGAATTCAACTTACGACACCATAGAAATATATGATCCAACAAAAGAGTTGAGACAATTGTACCAATGGCAGCAATGATTGCTGACCAATAACCTAAAAAAGAAAAAACAATTCTGGTTGATTAATTTTTATATTATTTTTTTTTTACCATAATCCAAAGATGTCGCGACAAATTTCAGATTAAAAAGACAATGCAATGTAAAGAGAGTTTGTATTGTTAAACAACCAATTTGAATCAAAAGTAAAAGAATAAGAGAAAAGAATAAACATCGTTGATAACGATAGTCAATTATGAATGCAAATGGAACGACAGTAAAAATTGAAATCCATAAAATAATCAATGTTGATAATTGAAAAGCAATAATTAGTATTGAAAATAAAGTTATATTTAAATCTAAAAACAAACAAAAAAAAGCAAAATTTTCAGATAAATAAATCATTCTTTTTAATTCATCTTACTCCAAATTATGAAGAAAATAATCGATACAATAAGAAAAATCAACGACAAAATCCAAGTTATAAATGGCCACCAAAATCCAGCTTTATCTATGATTAAGAAATAAAACTATTATTTAACGAATTTTTCAAATTCATAAACTTACTTTGATGAAAACTAAGCAAATAAAGAATACCAGCGGATAGAAGAAAAAAATGAACAAGATTTATTAAATAAGTTATCCATAATAATGAAGTTGTACATTTGCCATATGGTGCATAAGGATTGTAGGAACTTGAACTATCAATATAACCAATTGAAATAAAATAATCGAGCCAAAATGTTGTATATTGTCCATTGGTTGTATCTGTACAACTGCTACTCATTGATTCAAAACTTCTTGAAATGCTGTTGAGTTTATGAATGTTTAAAATTATTGTTCATAGAAACAACCAACTTACGGAAAGAAAAAAAAAAAGCCCTACTCAAGATTATTTTTTTGCCGATTCTAATGAGCTCATTATACGACATGAACTAAATAGCTTTGCAAAAAAATTATTTTTATGTATAGAATTCTCAATTAAATAAGAGATTGAGTAAAATAAACTGTTCTACTTTTTATTACATATTTCAATTATTCAACTTGACTATTTAAGAAACGTGTTAGAACATTACTTATTGATAGACAACTGAGAATTTTTTGTCGAATAAAAACTGTTTGTCCAGTTTATTAGTTTTTTTTTTATCATAGATTAAACAGAAAAAGAAAGATTTCTAATGAATTCAACCATACAAATCATCTCAAATCTCAGAAGATCTTTTGTTTGGTAAATATCTAGCTCTTGAATAATATGTAAACATTTGATTGAAATGCAAGAGAATTGCAGGAAAAAAGATTATCGATTATAGCCTATAGCATATGGACTGATACGTATGAGACGAATGATCTGCCTATGACATAAATGGAATTGATATTTGGAGAATTAATGTAGACTAATAATATTAGAAAGGGCACATGTAAGGCAAGATGATCATTTTTATTTATTTTCACACATGTGAAAAAATTTGACATTCAATTGTATTGAAAGAACCAAACATTTCAGAGCTTTTTTTCCTATGTTCATTATTATAACGGTATTGATTGTTTTTCCTATAATTTCCTTTGACTCAAACTGTTTGAATTTTGAAAATGATTTGCATTCACTACGTTTTTTGCCCTTGAGATCATGCTTAAATTGTGCTTCATCGATTTGTAAGTTTGAATGTTTATTTTATTATACTCATGAATGCTCAAACTTTTGTATTACAATGAAGTCCGTACCTCGATAAAGAACGAACAAAAAAAAAACGTTTGTACGTAAAAGAAACAATTTTTCTCCATTATTTGTTTGTACTATAAGATAGAAAAAAAGATGTAAAAGTTTAGTAGTTGATCGTTTGGTCTTTTATAAGGTCTCATAAAGAAACATTTCATATTGTTTCTAGTTGTCTTTATGTTGTATATTTTGTAGTGAAGCAACTAAATCTCAATAGTAAATCAATAATAAGAAATAATTCATGAAATATCTCTATCTTTGTTTGATACTATTATATCATAGATATTGAAGAAAGCTAGATTGCTCATTTTTCTTTTTTTTCCTCTTATGCCCATATCAAGCATATCACCTCAACGCTAATCGAATTATATATGTATATATATACATATATGTTATGCGTATGAAGCCTTTTCTTTGTCTGTCTCAATCGTGCAACATATAACGATCTGTTTGGTAGTAGCGCGTGTGCGTGCAAGCTGGATATTATCTTTTATGCGATGTGCGGACTGGCACGATCGGCATCATCATCGACATCATCCGCTGTCATAAGATCGGGTGATGTTAGTAGCTCGTGTTACATTCACTAGTAGTCGTTTTCTCTTTCTTCTTCTTGTTCTTTTTTTTTATTCGCTCGAGCCTATCTCTCTTATCCGATCTTTCTTGCAGGTAGGAGAGCAAGAAGAAAGCGTCGTTTATGTCGAAAAAGAGAAAGAGAACAAATCGTCTCTTAGTCTCTAGTATGCACCACCACCACCACAAACAACGCCTACCCCCCGAAAAAAAAAGAAAACTAAAGAAACATTTGACAAACACAGTGGCGAAAAAAAAAAGGATCCCCATTTACAGCCAACTTCATCATGTTTCTGTTGTTGCTTCTTCTCTTCCTATGTGTTGTTGACAAGAGAACGTCATAATTATACAATATGTATATATATATATATATATGTACTCGTTTGCTGTTATTGATTGAATCCGTATTGATGGTTGCGCTTACGGTGCCGTTTACACATTCCTCACGAATGCCCGTCAAAAAATGTTAGTAGAAGAACGAAGAATGAATGAATAAAAAAAGAAGAAGAAGAAGAAAAGAAACGAAACAAAAAAAAATCATTGACGAAGAATCTCAATGTTTAGAATCATATGCCCTACGTCTATGTAATCGTTTTTTTTTTGGGTCACAATAGACGCACTTGATAGATTTGTACAGTAAACAAGTAAAAATGTGATAAATACCAAAGACGAAAAAAAATTTGAATGACAAATGATTGACAACTTTCTTTTTTTCCTTTTTTTTTTTTCTTTTTTGGCAACTATGATATATTTCTCAAATGCACAGTATAGAGAATTGGAGGTATCTTAAATGTTAATATGCTCATGATTATCAATTTGGTATTGTGTTTTTTTTCATTCCGTGAAAATGAAAGGAATGTGAAAGAAAGTTTGACATGACCACCTACGCGTCTGATGATGACGCAAAGCTAGTTCGTTTTATCATGGCACTGTCAAGTTATTTCTTCATTACGTCACGATTCTTTTTTTCACATTCTCCTATTTTTCAGTTCTATATTTTTTCGTTGTCGAACAAGACAGCATCATTTTGAGTGATTGAAATCATACTACGTCAAAACAAATCGACAAATAATACCGGTAAGAAACTTCCGCCCTTAAATTACTTTATTTCATGGATATGAACTCAATGCTGCCCTTTTTCTCTCTTTGTTCCCTATTTTTTTCTTTTGCGTCGATTATATAATTAAAAAAAATGATTGGAGTAATAAAAACAAGAATCTCAACTCTAAATAAGACTAAGTAACACATTCAAACACACGTCCACAATGTTCGACAGATCATCACTTTGTTTCTTTTTGTATGTTAGAAACGCAGAAAAAAAAATGCGTCGATACTGAGACATTCCGGATTTTTTTTCTTTTGCACCTTCCTACAACTGGTTTTATTTGTCTGTCTTGCCTTCCTCTATTCATTTTTACCCCGCTTTCTCTTTCTTTCTCGTTGTTTCCTGTCTTTCTTCGTGATGTTATTGATGTTGTTATTGTCATCATCGTTGCTATTACTACGCGCCGCGCTCGATTATTTTTTTTTTGCTCATCCTCTTAAGGCTTTAGCTCTAATAATAGCAAGGAGCCCAAGTACTTCTTACGTCCTTTTTTTTTTCTTTCTAGCTAGTCTAGCTAACAAAATGTCTTACGAATAACTTTGATTTTGATTCGTCAAATCTCAACGTTTGCAAAAAAAAGATGATGTAAATATATAACTAACAATAGAAAAAAAGAATGAAGAAAGAAATTTCTTTTTCTGTTAGCTGTAAATAAAAGCATTTCAACTGAGCATTGAATGAATCGATCAATATAAATATTCAGATAGTTATACTTATTGAATATCAAAGAATGAAAGAACAAGTGATCAATATTCAATATGTGTTCATTGAACACATTTAACAAACTATTCGAGAAATCAAAAAAGAAAAAAACTAAGAGAACAAATACAGAGAATGTGTATAACAGGAAGCACCTCAATTAGGTTGCCACGCTCTTTCAATTATTCAATCTATGGTCATCAATACATATGTCATATATTACTATGACTTGTCTTTAACTTTTCAAAAGTAATTTAACTAAAGATTAACATATTTAGACTTAAGATGTTGAGACATGTTTAGCAAATAAAGGGTCAATCATCGAACCCAATAGGTCACTATTTTTTTCTCTCATTCAATCATATGTCATATTGAAACTGTAGCGATGACCTCTGTACTCTTCCTTCACCATTTATTCTCGCTGCTTATTATACCTCACCAAATAACATTATAACAATGATGACGACGACCTCATTGCTCCGTCTTTTCGTTCTCTTTCTTTGACTGCTCTATGCCCTATCTTCTACCTAACCATTCATATACGAGTTCAACAATAATATGTATTAAACAAATCGGCGTGTCCGCTAAGAGAAAGAGAAAGAGAACAATTGAAATAGTTTAGATAGAAATATAAAATTGAATTGATAGTTTTATTTTGTAAATCTATATATATTTACATATACACGTATATATACATCATTGCTAAATATAACAAAATACAAAGAAAAGGTAGTTCTTGCAAAACAAGAAAATGATTTTTATCGATGCAAAAAAAAGCAATCACTCCGATCATTTTGTGCCCATTTTACTGCTTTCTTTCACTCCTCATTTCACTTTTGTGTATAGCAAGTAAACGCAAGAAGAGGACAAGTGCACGTTCCCTGCTTATAACGACCACTATTTGATGTGCAACAGCCAAAGAAGAAGAAGAAGAAGAAGAAGAAGAAGAAGAATTTTTTTCTCTTTCCTTTCTTTTCGTCGTTCGTTGATATAGGCAGACGAAGCAACGCGAACCTTTTGATAGTTTTGATCGGTTACATTTCTCTTTCTTTCTTTTGCTGCTGCCTGCCGAGAAAAGAAAGAGACCAGTGACAGTGACATATCGACGCCAAGAGAAAGAGAAAGAGAAGTACCTATCTACAATTCGCGAATCATCGACGAGAACGAGAAGAAGAAACATCCAACGCCACCATCATCAACACAAAAGAGAAAGACAGATAGACGTTTGGCTGGTGCAAGTGATTCTTTCTCGTTTTTTTTTCTTCCGTTCGTTCGCTTTTCTGCTACTGCTGTACGACGTTTTGACGTGTGTCTTTTTTTCTTCTTCTTCTCCTCTCTTTCTCGTCTGTTGTGTTTCGACCAGTCGTTCTCGTCGTTGCATACGGACGCGATTATTACCCTTGTAGATGATTTAGTCGATTATTTTTCTTTAAAAAAACGCACAAGGAATTGAACATTTCCAACAGGTGAATTATTTTATTACAGATTCACTTTATATTCATCCAATAATATCAATGGATGAATGGCGAATACAACAGCAACATCATAGAATGATATCCGGTGGCGTAGGTCCAATTCTTGGTTATCATACAATACATTCAAGAAGTTCTCCATATCCATCACCGCATCAAATGAGTGAAATCAAACAATCATATCAATATCAACAAAATTCATCAACAGCGTCATCTAATCCTCTTTCTCCATCTAATTCAGCAACATCACCAAATCCAAATACAACACCAATATGTGTTAAAAATGATTCCGATGATACAACATTATCATCATCATTATCTGATGAAGTTTCCTCAACTTCAAATCCTGTAAGTGTTTTAAAATAAATCATTTTAATTGATAAATATTTCTAAAATTTTAATTCTTAGAATATTTATACTCCTAATAATACAAATGTTTCATATACATCTGTTCAAATGGAACAAATTCAACAACAACAACAACAACAACAACAACAACAACGAATCATGGCTACGAAAACACATGGTCCCATGGTTGGTTATCATCCAGGTCAACAACAAATGATGGCAGCACGAACACGTTCAATGCCATATCCAATGCCTCCGCCTCCATCTCATCATCAACCTCATCCATCTATGTATTCACACCCGTCAGGTGCAGTTTGTCAATGTACTCAACATATGCATACGACTAATGGTCATTATCCAATGCATCCATCACAACAAATGTATTATCAACAACAACATGAAGTATGGTATCGATACCAACAACAAGCTGCTTGGAGACAACACCAGATTCAACAGCAACAGCAGCAACAGCAACAACAACAACAACAACAACAACAGCAACATTTACATCCTCATCCTCAGCCAATACCTATTGAACAAAGTTATAATGCTATTTTATCTGATACAACATCTACAACAAAATTAAAAGGAACAAAAACAAAAACAAAAAAGAAACAAAATACTACAGCTTCATTAAATGAAGACTCTCTTATAAAATATCAACCAATAGCACCACCATCATCTTTAAATATACCTGTGCAACAACAACAACGTGTATGTATTCCCCCACCACTTTCAACAACATATTATCCATCAGTTTATTCAACATCAAATTCATATGTACCAGCTCAACAATTACCTCCACCATCAGCATCTTTATCTATTCCACAAGATCATCCAATGTATGCTCAAACATCTCCAACAACACTCTCACATCATCAATCTCAAATATTCACAAGTCCATTGAGTAATCCTGGTACACCACATCAAATGCATAGTAATGGAGAATTTAATGGTACTGCTGAATTCGGTGTACCATATCACCATGGTGCTCCAGGTTCAGTTAATTCTCTTACAGATGCACTTTGTCCTAGTGGTGATACTAATGATAGACAAATGACACCTGGTCCACCGGTAAAGATTTTTCGAAAAAAAAATGTTTTCTTCTCAATAAATTTCTGTTTGACGTTTAGAGTGTTGGTACACCTCGTGTTGCTCCACATCAATATTCATTTCCACATACACCATTAACTCCTCAAACAATAAACAATCAAAATACAAATCCTCATACACCAGTTATGATGCCACCGACACCAAATCCTTTATCAGCACCACCGACACCTTTAACACGTCCACGATCGTCAAGTGATCAAACACAATTAATGTCAAATCATAATCAACAATATGAACAAAATAAATCCATGAATAATGTTGATGATTTAGCTGCTTATCTTAAAGATCCAACAAATGTTTATTTAACTGATGATGTATCATCCGTAAGTTTTCTTAAACGAATTTAAAAAAAGAAACAGAAAATTCATCTTTTCTTCCATAATTTTAGACATTTTTTGATGATATTGATGCATTGGCTGATACATATTTAGGACAACAATCAAACAATCAACAACAAGCTAATGTTGATAATAATTCAGCTGAAGATATTCTCTTAAATTTTCTTTGTTCGGATCTTACAACATAAAAATTCAAACAAAAAAAAAAGACAATTTTCTGTATGTTTATTGTTTTTAAAAATTAGTTCTGAAAAAAAGAAAATTTTTGTCTTTATTGGCCTATGTATATTTGCAATCGTTTATTTGCTTTCAAAATTTGTTTCGTTTCATAAACAAAAAGAATTTTTTTCTGTACGCTAGTACGTTGTTCATTGTACAAAGAAACAAAAAAAAAAAAAAATATTAATTTAAAGAAGAGTTCTCTCTGTATAGTTTCTCTCTGTCTCTCTTAAACAATTTATCTTTTTTTTTCTCTGTTTTTGTTGTCTTTCTTGCTCTCTATTATTTATTGTGTATGTGCTAGAGTTTGCCTCGATCCCTACTAAAGAATTATTATTATTATATTACTTATATCATGTTTTTTTCTTGTTCTTATTGTGAGTATGATGAATTCTTTTTGTTTTTGTTTTTTTCCTTCAATTTTTCTTTGTTCAAGAAGAGAAAGAGAGAGAGACATCGAGCAGAGCTATTTTCGTATTTAATAAAAAATAATGATGAAAGATAAACAATGATTTGTCTAGTTTTGTTATTGATGTTTTGATTTTTGATGATCAGATGAAAGATAGAAGAGTAGAAAAATGATGCAAGAACAATATCTAAAATAATATCAATGATAAAGGATTTTTATCGAAATATCTTCATGAGAAACATATCCGGAAAATGTTCTCATCTTCAATGGAACCAAATTCATATCTATTAGTATGTTGAATATTATCGATTTGTAATTGGGAAGTTTTTTTTTATGGTTGAATCAATTTTAATAGATTGATTATTTGAAAGAATTTGGACAACTGATTTTTATCAAATATTTTCAAAGGCAAGTTTTAATAAAAATGAAGAAGTAAGACGTTGGCAATTCGAAACTGGATCAAAATATGTTTTTGTTATGGTTGAATAAAGCTGAGCGAGTGACCTCTTAAGATGTTGTTTTGACATATTCAAGGGATGACTTTGTAGTGAAACTAGGAAAACTAGGTTAAAAACATATGAAAAGCTTATACAAATTGAACTACGTGAAAAGCATCAGATCTTGGTAGTCTTAATATTTTTCCGAATGTTTGTTTTTTAATTTAATTTGTTGTATGATTAGGAAAAAAGTAAAGTATACTGTTTCAAGAATATTGTTTCACTGTTGAGAAAATCGTAAATGAAAGGATAGTCATATTTCGAACCCGTCGGGAAAACTACATTAAATAGTAGACTTAATAATTAAAACTAATTTCGTTAAACTTTGGTCTTTGCATCCTTTGCACTGTTATTCTTTTTGAATACTGTGTCTTGTGCTTTTCCTAAAGTCGAAATTTGATGAAAATTATTTTCTCTGCTAATTCTGAATATGATATTTGTTTCTTTTGAAGCTGGAGTTCTAATAGTGAAAATTTTTAAATAGAAAGTCGTTTTTATGCTATATTTAAATATTATATCGAAAAAAAGAAATTTTTTCTTGATAGTTAAACAGTATTTTGTGACCAAGACAATCTTCAGGTCGAGGCGTCCTGATGTTATGTTAAATTTTTCATAAAAAGTCGTTTGAATTCGTTCACTAAGTGCAAATATGAATCTTTCAGAACATGTGTCACCAATGACATTTCATCAACTAGTGATAATTTCATGTTTTTGGCATATTTTATTAGAATTTATGTATATGATACTCATTCTAATTAATCATCGTTCGATATGAGCTCTTTCGCTCTTAAGGAGATTCAGTACCTTTCATCAAATTATAAGCACCTCTAGCAAATAATAAAAAAGTGAATCCTGATCTGCTGCTACAAACTGATGAAAGACTTCGACTCCATTAAATAATGATACTAGGCTATGAAGAATCCATGTTTTCACCGACGGATATCTTGTTTTTGTATGAATATGCTACTAACGTCATACACCATGCTAAAAAACAAAAGGCAAGATATTCAATTAAAAAGAATTATTTCTTCATCACAGATAACATAAAGTGGTACTATTTTTACTCCATTATAATCTGACTTTTATACATGAATAATATTCTTTTGAAATAATATAAAAAAGATATAAGTACCGAATGGAAAAATGATCAAAGCTTTTCGTTAGGTACAAATCTATTCCACAGTCAACTCCAGTTTATTTGTTCTCAAGGTGCCCTGTCCTGAAGACTGAGTAGAAAGAAAGAATGTGCTCTGTGACTGTCTCTGTTTTGTGAAACACGATCTAAAAGGAGTGTTGAAGTATATAGGATAGAAATTTGGACCCACTCCCTCACACTCATAGACTGTGATGCACACCGTTGATATACGGTCTAAGACTGTGTATCAATAATATCTCATTCTAACATATAAACTACTTCTTTTTTTTTGTATTTCTAAAGGATGAAGTAAAAATATATAGAAAAAAAATCAATCTATCGGTGATTAGCACGAACAGCTACACAGTGTTTCACATTTTAATCTCACAGGAATTGGGCTTACAGCTTTTTTAAAAAGCATGCATAATTTTTTTAAAATTATATGAGGAGTGAAATAAAAAAAAAGTACATTCGTATAAATATTAAAACTACCGAGACTTAATACTTTTGGTGTATTTTAATCTTTAAATGCTTTTGCATAGAATAGTCAAAAAGTTGTGCAACTTTCAAATATTTATTCTTAGAGAAAACATCTTGCTAATCTTTGTACAGTTAATGTTCGATACAAAGCTTCATCCTGTCAGTCAATTTCTGAAAGGTCTTTTGGTATTCGTGGATAGGTATTGAATTGAGCTCGTTGGTTATTAATTTACCTAAACTTGTAGCATGTGGATATGTTTCAAGACTACGTTTTAGACAACTGAATAACCAAAGATGTGTAAAAGCAAAGTCAGGCGTGCATGATGGATAAACTACAACTTAGATTTTTCTTCTTGCAGATAGTTAAGACGGAGAACAATATCTTGCATGTGAGATTCTACATTTTAAAATGCAAATTTAGGCTACTTGTTATTGATGATGTTTTCTTTCTTATGTAAGTTTTTGACCAATATCTTCGAGCATTCATCACGATAATTTATGTGATAACCTCGCCAAAGGTGTTAGGAACATAATCAATATTTATATGTGGATTAACATTCGCTAGATCCTTAAGAGCATCAAAATTTTCTTAAGTAACGATGGCTATTGAATGAACAATTCGAAGATCATCTTTCAACGACTTTCGCCAACTTGGAACTTGATGAACTCAATGAATAACTGTGCAATATGAAACAATACTTTATCCATGAATAATAGTTAATTTATCATGAATTCGTTTACCAGTTAAATCTAATAACGACTGAGTTTACCGCTACTAGAATAAGTTAACATGAAGAACAAAAGCAATCAGGACGAAATTTTAGACATCTGTTGTCAGAACTGTTTGACCAATCATGTATAATTTTTTTTTAAAACCTAGTTTAGCTTAGTTTGACTACGAAAATATCGCTTGAATGTGTCAAAAAAAGAATATTTTTATAGGTAACTCGACAAGCTCTATCAAACCAGAACTAAAAGAATTTTACTTAAATTTCGAATTACCAACATATAAAATTCTAAAAACTTGAATTAGGATACTTAAGAATTTATCAAAATTTAGTTAACATAAGTCTTAAGACTTCTCGAAAATTTTTCCTTCATATAGTTTTAGACTCAGCTGTAAAGCATAAATTTTAATTCTATAAAGAAGATTTTTGCATCACGGCTATTTAAAGAATCTTTCTTTAGAATCATTTATTGTTTACTTGTTTGATTAGTATTGCATATGATATTTTTTACTTCAATTAACTTCACTTATAGTTGTAAGGTTAATTTAAAGAAAAGAAAATTTTCAGAATTTATGTTAATTTTTATTGCTTACATTTGTCCATTATTTTGAATAACTGAAAGACATTTGTCAGTTCTTTGATCAAAATGATATGAAGCATATAATTTATAACTATGAGAATCTAAATTTTGAATTTTTTCATTTGACATTTTACCAACAAATGTTTGAATAATAATTTTATAAAATTTATATTTATCAGAAAGTTCTTTACGAATATTTTTTGAAATATTTTTTGATAGTTGAATACTTAAATCTCGATTATAAATTTTTTCACGAAGCTCATCACGAATACATGTTGATACAATGTTTTTTATTTTATTTTCATCTAATCGATTTTGTTGTTGTTCGACAATATTTTCATATTTCGAAAAATTTTCTAAATCTCGTTTATTTATTTTCCATGAATGAGGATCTAACCATGATTCAATTATTAACATTTTACAGACAACAAATAATAAATAATAATGACTAGCGGGAAGCTTTCATTTATTTAAAAAAAAAACAACAACAAACTTTTGCACAATTACATATTAGGTTAATGTCAAACAAATGTTTTCATTTTCGTCCTTACATTATAACAAATATATATATATATATTTACTCAACACCACAATGTCGGTCTATTTACTTTGTTCTATAATCAAACGCACCCTCCAACGGTGTTGATAACTGCATATGAATTGTCCCCCTATTTATTTTTCTTTATTTCAAGGCTATGATAGTGAATTCTTATCTCTCCAGTCCCGTATATAAAGGCGTTTTGTTTCATAAACAGTCAATTTAATTTTTTCCAACTATTTGTTATTTGTATTCAAAGACAAATGCTCGCCATCCTTCTGCTCTGTTTGGTTGGTTTTATTGTAGCCCAACAACCAAAACCATGCATAACACCACCACAATGGGAAGCAAATGTTTTCGATCACAATGATCAACACAGATTTAGGGTACGTGGACGATTAAGTTATGATGCTACTTATCATCGTGAGCGTATTGTTGAAGAAGTTGACATTGACAGAGAAACCAATTTCTTCGATGTCATTGCATTGTTTGATTTACAAATGGAATTTATTTATGATTTCAAAGCTCGTAATTGCACACGTCGTCCACTTACTCGACCATGGCGTGATTTTGGTATTCGACCAGATGCTCGCTCATTCGGTGAAGCTTATATTGGTACATCAGCTGTACCCGGTTTAGGTTTATTAGTTACCTTATGGTGAGTATTTCTTTTCTTATTATAGTATTAAATTAATATCGTTTTCATAAATAGGGGTGGAAATCATACAACACCATCGAATGATACTGTTCGTACCTTTGGAACATGGACATACCAAGCATGTCTTCCAGTTAGTGTCATCAGTCATAGCACTCAATTTGGCCGTTCTCAAACATCATTCTTTGATATTGTTGCTGGTATTAGTGATCCCAATGTATTTATTCCACGACCAGAATGTCTTACAGCAAAGGAATACGCTATGCGACATGTCCTTTTTGGTGCACAAGGAGAAAAGATGAAGAAATAGACAATTCTTTTTTTTATTGAATTTTTTAACATGTAAACCTAGTTTTTAATCAATGAAATAAAAGAAAAGGTTCATCCATTTATAAGCAATCATTTTTTTTCTTCTATGAAATTTTGAGAGATAATAATCAGTTATTCAAAAACAAATGCTTGTTTGAAAATTTCTTCGAATTCAAATCTAATTTCACAGAATGTATGAAAACATATATAGTTAACAGCAGATTACTGACGGAAAACTTTAAATCTGCAAGTTGGTTTATTATTTTTCTGCTTGTATTCAAAAAGAAGACGTGTAAGTTTTTAATATGCTCAACACAACATTTTCAAAACACAAAAGAAAATCTTTTCTTCCCGTTGAATTGCAGTGTTTGACAACATTACTATAGGAAGAAAAAAATGTATACTTTAAATTCTAACTCATTTCTTTTTGTGTTTGAAAATGGTCTATTGAACACATCGACAGTTTACACATCTTCTTTTTCAATAAAAGTACAAAAATAATAAACGAACTCCTATTACTAACATTATTATTAATTAAATATACTTCATTTAACAATATAAATCTAAATCTTATTGTACAATGTTCAATATGAATTCTATTGAATTCTGAGAGTTTATGTATTATGTTGATCTGTTTTATACTATCTCAAATAGACAGAACTAATTGATGTAATGTACATTACATTCTTTGTTTTTTTGCAATTTTTTCTCAAAGAAAATTTTCTAAAAGTTAATTGAAACAGTGTAGAAGAAAAATCGGTACTATGTATAAAAATCTTCGAGATGATTCTTCATTAGCAAACAGAAGATAATAAAATATTTTTGATTATGTCATGATTATATTTTGATTTTAGTTTGTTTCGTTATTGGTTTTACATCATCTTTGTAAATAAAGGGTTACTCAATATAATATAACCTTATATACTCGTTCTTAAAAGCACTTCAGTAACGCTTCATAACAATATTATGATAACAATAATTTGTGCACTAAACTTACTCTATTTTCATTTTTCATCTCAAGGTGAAAAAACACGTACTGAAGTAACGGTCTTCTCGCTCCTGATCTCTATATAGAATAGATACCTTTCACTATCTCTAACAAAGCGTTTTTGGACACTTATCTATTTCTTTCAAAATAACCTAAGAAAATGGTTGCGGTTCTCTTTTTTCTGTTTGGCTACAATTGTGGTAGGACGAAAGCCACCTGATTTGTTTAACATCACCTGAATAGGAAGAATATATCATCAATGTTCATGACGAAAAAAAGATTATGTTACAAGAAAGAATACAGTTCTGATGCTGTTTATTATCATGAACTTCGTATTGAAAGTTTTATAGAAAGAAGCCAAGAGAGATTGTTCATGATGTCGCATAATTTCATAGTAGAATTGAATTGATGTACAATTTATGAGTACATAATTGTACCGATTGAGGAAATAAATCGACTATAGAGTGACTGTGGTAATCATCTAACTGATTGTTCTTATGGTGAAGCTTGTTTTGATTCATTTGTTTTACCTGAGTAACACTTATTAATGAGCCTTATTCCCATTTCGATTTTTGACCACGAACATGTATAAAAGTGGCCACACAATAAATTACGTGTTATTGAGGACGGTCTCTTGTCTTTTATCTCTCTTTATGAATCGTCTTCGTTGTTTAAACAACGAAGACGATTCATAAAGAGAGATAAAAGACAAGAGATCGTCCTCAATAACACGTAATTTATTGTGTGGCCACTTTTATACATGTTCGTGGCCAAAAATCGAAATGGGAATAAGGCTCATTACAGTTTTTTAAGTGTTTCGTTCAAGTTTTTTTTAAAGCCGATGCGTGCTGTATATTTAAGAGTGACGATTTTACATTACTATCATTGGATACCATTGATTATGTCTCAATATGGAGACATAGAAATCGTCTTTCAATGTGATGAACAAGTTTTANACCAAGCATACTTAATTTTAAACTAGCTTCGACTCCTAAAGCGTGTACTTTATTCTGAAATGAATCTTCAGCGATAATTTCATAGCTAGTATACGGTTGTTTACGTGTGCTTGTATGGTTCGCCAAGTTTTGTGGATCCCACAAAGTAGCGCCAGTGATTATCTTATCGCTGCGAACATCATAAAGCATACCCAAATGAAATGGACGTCCCAATGTAACCATTGTGATTGGTTTTTGTTGGGCCATTATTTTCAATGACCAATAATAAACAATTAAAAGTACCAGGCGTAAAATAAGCATTGAATTTTGCTTTATCCTTTTCTTGTGCAACTAAAATAAAAACAAACGAAATTCAAGTACACGATATGCAACACTACACATTGATTTGTGTCGTAAGATGATACAGAATTTCAGAACTTTTGTTTCGGGAAGAGGCTACGGTCATTACTCTATCACTCATCTTATAGAAAACAATAGATACGTTTCATTAAATCTGTATAATAACAGACGATTAGAAGGTTGCACATGAAATTGTGTAGACGATTTCATGATTTCGAGTCTCTCAGCCCGATTCAGGAATTTTAACATTGTCTTTTCGTTGGTGAATGCCTGATCTAATTCACGGATTTGCTAGAGTCTAGATATCAGATTCTAGTGTTGAGGGTGAGCATGGAGTGAAGGTAAGAGTAAAGTGAGGGTAAGGATGATGATTACTTCTTCATCTTCACCCTCATCCTCACATCCTCAGGATGGAAGATCAGTCTGTTTTTCGATTACTTTACCCTCACCCTCACCCTCTAAAAACAGTGAAGTAAACAGATGAATAGGCGTGTGGGTGTGAGTGTTGGCGTGAGTCTTCAGTTCAACCATACTCACACTCACACTCTTACCCTTTTTCTATATTCTGTTACCAACATTGTAAGATATCCAGGTGGTAGAGCTCTATCACCAGTAGAAATATCACAGCGATTGGTTGTTGGAACATAAAATGCGGTTGAGAGACATTGTGGTAACAAAGCATCGAAAAAGGACAGCATAGACCTTTTTAATGGTATTTCAATAGTTCTTATACGATTGACGAAAGCTGCTGAAATTTTGTATGCAGAAGGTGAGTACCTTGATAGTCATAGTTAGAAAAACGAAAAGTTAACAGTTTCACAGTTTGAAATGAGAAAGTCACTTTTACCGAATAAAACCAGCTGAAAATCGATTAAAAGATACTAAAAAATTCATACTAAAAATTTCATTAGTATTTCGACTTTTTGAATAGGACAAGGTAATCAGATCGAGCTAAAAATTTCAATGAATACTACTCTCATTACTCTCCATAACATATCAAAGAATCAGCGAATTCTGAGATATCAATCCATCACTGGTGTCTGAATATCTCAGAAACTAACTCTTCAGCAAGGTCGAAATGAGAGGCAATTTGCTTGACTTACCCTCACTCTCATCTTTTTAAGGTTCAATATATTAAGTCGAACTTATCTAGATGCGATTTAATTTTGGACCACATGTAATCGTGTTCAGATGCGGTCTTGTTTAAAAACGTGTCTCCATTGAAACACTTCTTGTACCCACACACATTAGACCTTTGTCTTTTGATACAAAAAAGTATTTACGTCTGTTGCAAAAAATAAAAGAAAAGGCTTTTTAGAGCGTCCTTCAAAGTGGTACTTAGGCACATTCAGGAAACGTTGTTGATAAAAGAATGTTTTTTCGATCAGTTTTTTAATCAGATTTACCTCATAAATGACTTAAATCAGAATTAATACAACGGTAACATGATGATCGCAAAATATTGTCCAGTTCGAACTTAGATATAGACGGACACAAAAGTACCAAAAAAAAATAACCTACAGAAATTATTTTAAAAAATTAACTATGAGAGTGGATCTTTTAATCTGTATTTTTCTTCTTTTATCCTAGGAAAATTGTTTGATTAATAAAGGGAAAAGAGTCCTCTATTATAAGGAGGACTTCTAATTTGCCGAGAGGTTTATATCATCCATTCTATTTAAAATAACTTCTGACTTTCACTGACATAATGTTTTTGGATCAAAACTGAAATCAGAAGATCGCCTTATATCTATAAATGCTTTCTTTAAGGAGGTATATCGGTATAAACATCATCAATTTGACACCCAAGCAACTATCAGGATTTGCAACAAAAGTCTAGAAAAACATCTCGAAAAAGTGAATACGAGAAGAAGATGTGGTATTGGTCGAGTACTTACATTTATCATATAATTTGACTTTCGTACTTGATAATGTAAAACATATAAACATGTTTTTTGCGTATATTTATTCAGAAAAACAATCTTTTGGATATACAGAAGTGACCTGAGACAGACGCAATTATACCTAAGCTCAAATGGTAGAGGGAGTTTAGGCTGTAGACGAAAATCCAAACCCAACTTCCCAACGGTTTAAATTTAGTAAATTTCTAGTTAGTATCGAAGGAACTAATAGATATTGATATTGAAGTATCGAAATTATCTAATGTTCTGTATCGTTTTTTTTCATTTATTCTAATAGGGTATATGACGATTATAACGGGCACAAGAAGGAAATACAACTCAAACATACTTCTATTAGCAGTGTTACAACAATTTTGATATAAATATGTGCAACTGTGTGTATGTATGCCTATGGCATGCGAATGATATTTATACATGTCAGAGCTTCGCAAAGGATGGGAATTTCCCATCTCATCCCATGGGACAAGACAGAACGTAAATATTTTGATAAATGTCCCATGGGATGGGATAATTTTCCGCAATTTCTGTCTGATCTCATCTCATGAGACATTTATCAAAATATTTACGTCTCATTTTATCCTATTCGTCCCATGAGACAAACAGGCACTTATATAAACATTTTTTATAAGGAAAGATGTAACTATTTTTGTCGTTTAGATTGCGTTCTTGTATATCGCAATAGAGTTAGTGAAAATAAAATTTTGTTCTATTCTGTAAATAGTTATGCATTATAGCAGTATGTGTGGCATAGGTATGAGAGAAGAGTATGCCATTATCCGCAAAAATAAGAGCAATCGGAGAATACACATAGAAGACAAAATGATCTAATTTTAAATTTTATCGTCACATATTATAACCAACAGCTTATATCGAAATTTTATTATTATAGTATACGTTAAAGAACGATCAAATATCACAGGAAAATAGAGCATTGTTTTTGCTATGGTTACATATAAAGAGAAAGTTTCCTCAAGCTTTCTATACGAAAATAAAGTACTTCCATCACTACTTTCAGATTTCTTTCAGCGGTGTAATATTTTGTATAATTATTTAAACCGATAAATGCACCATTGAATTTCATTTTTTCAAAAACTATTTGACGAATATGACGTTCCATGAGACCATTTTTCTATCTCATCTCATTCCACGGGAAGTTCCGATGCATATGTTTCTCTCAGTACAAAATATAGAAACGAGAGAATAAAAAACTGTAATGTCGAAATAACGACTAATTCAACATTACAGAACAAAAAGTAAATAAGTATGTGTGTACGTGATATGAAAGAGAGAGAAAAGAAATGTGTTCCATTAGGATACACTTCGAAAGGAAGAAAAAGAAAGTATAAGAAGAGAACCAATCCGTACATCATCGTTTTAGAAAGAAAAAATTGTACAATTAAATCTGTATCTTTTTTCAGATGCGACTGAAGATAAGAAAAGAAAAGGAAATCAACAAAAAATAATGAATTTATATAAGACACAACAGAAATAATTGATGAGATATAAGTGATTGTCCAAAAGTCTCTTTGCGAAGGAAAAACAATCTGAATATCTCTAACATTTTTCATCAAATAGACTGTTTTTTACCCCTGATAACAGAGTGTTGATAGGTCATATTCATAAGAAAAGCATTGACAAATACTGCTTCGAAGTATCATTGTTGACTTCAATGAAGAACTGTAATCTTTCAGGAATTACAGAAAAATGATATTGCAGTTTTCATAACAAATTCTTACTGTTTATAGCGGAAAATTTCAGAATACAATGAGTAACAAGACGTATATCTACAGTATAAAGTTCACACCAAACGATACTTTTGCGAAAAATTAATAGAAAAAAATATGTATGGCTTACTTTTGGCTAAATAAACCATTATATTACTTGTTCATAAGTAGTGTTTGTCAATGTCTTTCTTATGAATATGACCTATCAACATTCTCTTGTCAGGCGTATAAAAAATGAACTCATTTAGTCAAAGTATGATAGAGATTTTGAATTTCTTCGGTAAAGTGACTTTTGAACTACCTTGTATGTTTTTTTGGAAACTTTCATGTGTTTTAATAAGTATAGAATAAAGGTCTAGGTAAGAGTGTGTGTGTGACCTTTAAAAATGGACTGTAAAATTAAAGATTCCTATGACTTGAATTCAATTGAGTCGGGAAAAGAACCTTAATCAAGACTTTGAGTTGAATTGAATTAGAAAATTTGTTTCCAGACGTGCGAATTCAATTCAATTCAGCTCAAAGAACCTTTCGATATTATTGTGGTAAGATCAATTTACACATAAAACTATTTACAGATCAAGTTATAACTATAGTTTATTTGGTAATTTCTCTCGAGAGCTTTCATGTCAAGATAGCTAAATCCCAGTCGCATTATTATAATATATTTGTTGCACTTGCACCAACATATTGTTATTTTCTTTTCTTCTTTTTATGAGTGCATATAATTTATGCAACCATGCTCTCAACATACCAATGTACTTTTCTTTTCTTTCAGCTCATAGGTACAATGTTCATTTCTCTTTATCTAATAGGGCAATATCATGTATAGCATTTGTTTCGGTGAATTAGCATAGGCTTCCATTTAAATTCTAAGTAATTTTAAATAAAAGCTAAGTAAAAAATTCAATTTTTACTAAGTAATTTATTGAAAATAATGCTAACAATGGAACCTTTTGTGTTGATCAAAAGCTTTCTTAACCATGTCTCGGCCAAATTATCAGTCTCACTGAGAAACTAACAAATTTAAAATATTACATCGCCATAGCGAGCGTAGACTGAGATACTCAATTTTTAAAATGTACACAGTTTTGGTATGTGAACATAATATTATGGGAACTATTCATATCCAATGTTTTACATAATCGTCAAGTTTTCCAGGGAGTATATTTTTGAAATCTTGTTGAAATTTATCGATCACATTGTGATCACACTAGATTTACCTTGTTGTAGTGAATTTACTAGTACGAATGTGAGAAAAAAGTCGCCAATTTCCTATTAAATCTCGTAGGTTATTAGTGCTTTTGATTTTATTTCATAGGAAAATAATAGAATACTGCAAATGGAGATGAAGATCGTCGATCAAATGATAGCTGCAAAGTTTTCTTTGCACCGAGCACATGTTAAGAGCATTCGCTCGTTACAGTTAATAGTGGAACAATAAAGGTCATAAAATTTAAAACAAATATCCTTGGGTTGGTCAATTTTGCCAATTGTTTTGTTGATTATTTTAGCTTGTAGAAATCCAGACTTAATAAGATTTTGAAATTGCGGAGCAGATAGTTGATTGTGAATAACATAATGCATATTGATAAAATATTGCCGATCTGTAAAGATCATTTCTGTTCTATTAATATGAACATAATGTTCTATTTTCTTATGAAAATATCTCCGTGAACGAAATAAAGACAAATCTTGTGGTTGAATATGACCAGTTGATACTTCAGGAAAAATTAATAGTTGACTGTTTTAATTGGAAAACACTACTCTAAATTTTGTTAGATCAGCTTGAGTTTTCCAACAATCAAGAAAAAGAAGGAATTTTCTATCAATCCAACGCTGTAGAACTTCATTTAAGAAAATGCAATGTTTTTCATCGCTGCTTTTTCCAGATTTTGAAGCTTGTACTACGACATTTGGTGGCACGTTTTAATTCTTTTGCACTCTCACACCAAACTTATTCTCTTTTTCTTGTCGAATGAGTAAGAATTTGTCTAATAATTGACCAGCAGCTGATGTTATACGCTGCACTGTGTAAGAGTGCGTAACATTAGTTTTCTTTTTAACAGCCACCTTTGTTGTTCGTTCATCCATGAAGGACACAGTTCTTGGAAGAATATATTCTTGTTGAAATAAGCAATGATCACTGTTCAATATTTGATCAGCAGAGTAGTTGGAGATAATTTCTTTTTTATTTTTGACCCAATTTTGAGCATCTAAAAAACACAGATATATTGTATATTAAGACAATTATATTAGAACTTCGAATAAGTATAAATACCTTCCAAGCAGCAAACTTTTCTGGTTGAGGAGGCTCGAGTAACAAGTTTGTTGTATCTTCGTGATGAAATTCGATTATCTTTCTTGAACTTCGTAAGAAAAGATTCACTAGCTTTAGAATTATTCCATTTCAATTTTCGTGCTTTTTGAATTGCAAACAGTTCTCAATCAGTATCATGAACAGGTTCTTTTTCAATAGCTCGTTTGATATAAAATTCATCTCACATAAATTGCTTGATTTTTTCGAGCTTTTCAAATTTTGTGCCGTTCTTTTTAACATATCCTCGAAATCTTGGAATATAATAGGGATGTTTGACTTTTTGAAATCTATGTTTAATACTGGTAAAGTTATAATTTGGATGTTGATCAACCCATTCAATTATCTCTTCCATTTTCTCTAATGTAAGATGATTGTAAATATTCAGTTGCTGGTTCTCATCAAAATCATCAATATCATCGATAGTTTCTGTTTCATCAGTATTGTCTTCTTGATCAGTTGTTTCATCATATTCATCATCGAAGTCGAGACTTTGATATACATCGAGTTCACTAAAGTGACTATCTTTAAATGACTTTAGAACTTCAAATAATTTCTCTGCTGCAGCAATTTCATCAGCACTTGTTCTTGACTCTTCATCGGAAAACTCTCTTTTCGTCAAATAAAATAAATGCTTTGCGATGTTAACTAAATTCATTTATTTTTTTTTCGATCAAATAGACCTCTCTTAAATGCTAGTGGTGATACAGAATAAAAGAGAACGTTACTTTAAATGCACACTTGATGGTGAGTTCGTATCACCAATCATAAAGAAACAACTTACGCAGACTGTTTATATATTATCCATCAGTTTTCTCTACTTTTGCATCGCTCTCACCCTATATCGTCATCACACTTGTCATATCTCCTAAAGGTCTTGTCAATAGTAATCATTTGGATCCATCTTCATCCCCTTCTTCATAATGACGAGGTATATGAGCAGTCCTATAACCCATAAAGTCATGCATTAATGCACTTAATCTTTAGATATCTCATACGCATTTCATTTTTGAAACATAATACAGATATTTCTCTCTCACTTTGGCACTAGTAAATTCACTACAACAAGGTAAATTTAGTGTGATCACAATGTGATCGATAGATTTCAACAAGATTTCAAAAATATACTCCCTGGAAAACTTGACGATTATGTAAAACATTGGATGTGAATGGTTCCCATAATATTGTGTTCACATACCAAAACTGTGTACATTTTAAAAATCGAATATCTCAGTCCACGCTCGCTATGGGATGTAATATTTTAAATTTGTTAGTTTCTCAGTGAGACTGATAATTTGGTCGAGACATGCTCTGAAAGAAAAAAAGGAGATTTGCAGAACCCCTCGAAAAGGTTCTGTAGATTTCTAAAAGCATCCAAATGTGTCCAAAGTCTCAAAAAAAAGGATAAAAAATTCGACAGAATCTTTTGAGGGTTCTGTCTTTTACCCAGTAGCAGAACCATTTCTTACAGAACCTTTTTTTAGGTTCTGTACACCAAAAAAAGGTTTCGTGAGAAAATACGAAACCTTC